>CAUJRU010002843.1:0-63633 GCA_963277665.1 Viscum album | reverse complement strand
GCACCAAAAGTGGGAGATGACCTAAAGATACAAGGAAAAGAAATGGGAACCTAGAACCTCATGTCTCAGTGAGCCATATAATACATTCCCATGCACGAGCCACTAGTATGGAAACACCACCTACCATAGTGGTCTCCAGTCATCATCCAATGTTTAGTTAGTGTTGTAAGTGTCAATCCCGCTAAGTGAAACTTGGCCGAGGCCACTCCCATGTCACTAGCATGCTAGTCTAGTCCTCCCACCTAGTACCAAGACTTCAACTTTTTGTGCTCATTTTGTTCCAATTTCACATTTCATGTGAAACTCAGACAAATAAAACAAACATGGTGCAACACAAACTCAGCGTTACACTCCCACACTCACAGAAAGCCATTTGAAAAAGCACGCATGGAAAAAGTCTTTACCCAACTCAGTTAAAACCATTTCTGCATTGCATATAACTGTTTATTAAAAACATACGTAATTTTTTTATCGTTCATAATTTTATTAAATCATATTAAATTCATTGTGTATAATTTCTTTAAATAAACATAACAAGGCTTTAACACACAAAATCAACTCAACCCCCTTCCATGAACAAACACACCCAACACTACATCAGAAACACAAATATCACTCTTTGCACATTTTCACAAAATAAACACAAACTTTATGAAAACACTAGAGCACAAAAATTGCACTTTACACATATAAAAAATTAAGTCCAACTGAAATAAACACTAGAAACTGACTCAAAATATGTTTCCAGACAAAGAATGCTCCAACAGAAAACATTAATAAACATTATCAATTGACTGAAAACAAGTTTATAGACAAAGAACGCACATGCACCGCAAAAAAATACTACTAAACAAAAATAATTCATAGACAATCTTCCAGATAATCAAATCCGCACCTATAAGAATTAATCAAGTAATATTATAATTTAACTAAGAATGCAAATTAATATATTAAACAATGTTTACATGCGGAACCACCTACCTTTGACCAAGAAGATTCCGCAAAGAAGGTGTGGAATCAATCATCACCTGAAGACATGTTCAAAATCCCCCTTTTCAGACCAAACACAACACATAATCAATCCAAAGTGTACAATAGTACATCTAAACAGACATATTAAATTAATCCAGTGATGTTGAGTCATCGAAACACCCACCTAGGTGTTGAATTTTCTCAAATATTGTGCGGACCTTAATCCCCACCTAATACGCACCAGAAACAAACTCAAATCAGACCCTAAAACATGAATTAGACCAAAAATAACATCAAAACTAGATCAAAAACTACATAACCTCAATCTGAATCCCATTAAATTGAAAGAAATCAACATGAACAATGAATGGTTTTACCCAAGCTATTGGCTTCCAGAAGGATTTGTGGGAGGAGGAGTGGGGCGGCTGACCGGAAGTGCGAAGGGGGTGTCCGGTGGCTGTCAGGAGGTGTAAATGGGTGTAGGAGATGTGGACGAGGAAGGAAGAGGGTGTTGGCTGGAATTTTCCGAAAAGGGGGCCCGTTGCGAGGGTGTGGCACGAGCAGGGGTGGCATGGGGTTCGTCGGACGAAAGGCTGGGGGTTCGGGCGAGTGCGTGGCGCTGGTAGCATGAGGCCGGGGAGTCCGGACATAGAAGCCGGAGCAGGAGCAGGGGCGTCGGGGTTCGCCGGATGGAGGAGGCCACAACTGGTGTAGGGAGGCAGTGCAGGCTCGCGATGGGTGCGATTGGGAGCTGGCGGGGTGCAGCTGGCCAGGAGGCAGCCGTAACGGGGAGCCGACGACGGGGGGGGGGGGGGGGGGGGAAGCATGCTGGGAGGGGGAGGAGGGTGAAGGCTAGGTTTAGAGGAGAGGGGGTGAGCCGCATGATGGGAAGGGGTAGGATGGGGAGAGGAAAACAGGGGGAGATGAAAAAAAGAGAAAGAAAAAAAAGTAAATAAAAACATAAAACAAAAATTCCAAACCAAAAAATGGTATTAATAATAGTAATACTAATGATAAAAAATAGCATAATAATAATATTAGTAAAATTAACAAAACAATAAAAATTGTATTAAACTAAAATAGAAATAATAATAACAATAATAATAATCTCAAATGAAATTATTATGATTATTATTATTAAAACAATTGTTAATTCCTTTTATATCATTATTTAAACATCGGCAAGGCGTGCGGTGAACCGGGTAGGGCCGCGCGATGACCCAAGCGAGGCAGCATAGCTTCGACCGCGTTGCGCTGGACGCAAACAAGGCCCAAACACAAAGAACATGTAATCTTAAGTTAGGTTTCGACCCGAACTACCCGAATCAATGAAAAAAATAATATAATAAATAATGGGAAAGGGACGGGTGTGAAAATTCTCCCCACCATAAAGCTTTCCATCCCCAGAAAGACACAACTAGAACCAAACCTCAAATTAGAAAATCGTATCCCTTATGGTCAATGGGGATCCCCAAAAACATCAAGAAACAGGAGGAAAAAGTATCATGCTCGGAGAAAGTGTGTAACACCCCGACCCCAGTTACCCAAAGTCAGTGCATTATTGCGTAACATTGGCATGATCAAAAAAGATCAGGTCTCAAATGACCGATTAGTTTAGTAGCCTAGAAAACACTAGATACATTTATAAATGTTACATTACATCATAAAATGAAAAACTACAATAACATAGTCTCCATTTTCAACACTCATATCCCCTTCAGACTATCCATGTAGGTCAGTCATAAAATATTTCTTCACATCCTGGGAAAAACAAAACATTGAAAGGGGTGAGCTCATATGCTCAGTAAGGATAACAATAGAGCAGAAGCTTTCATAAATAAACATAAAAATTTAAGGCAATGTATAACTAAAACAAAAGACTTTTGAACTTGAACTTTAGCATAATATGGAAAAAGTAGAATGAAATAATGCCATTTACATATTCACATGGATATTTTACTGGTCGAATAATCACATGCAATATAAATAACCACTTTCATAATGATGGAATTCATAATGCCAGCCTATCAAAACCACGTAGCCAAGGCCTCGTGCCAAGAATACAAATAAGATGTTGTCAAGGCATCGTGCCAAGACACTAGTTTGTCTCATGAGACATTCCAATGCATCGGGGAGCTATAGCGGGCTCCACCTATCACTTATTATGTCCAATGAATTCCTCATATGAACATGTTTAAACATATCATAAACCATAACATAATCGTATCACTTAAAACATGCATAAAGGAAACATAAAATTTTCACATTTAAATCACAAGATATCAATACAACACATTGATATAATAAAAAAACACTTTCAAAACCATTTTTAATACCAAAATAAAAGAAAATTAAAACTTTTTAATTATTTTTTATTTAAAAAAAAGTTATGGATTGTAGAGGAAGCCGAAACTCAAATAATGGTTACGACGGTGGAGAAGTCGTTGTCGCCTCATAAGTACGATAAGAAAAACATTCCTTTTTGTCATTTAGTAAAATTCTTCATATAAAAATATTCCTTTTGAATAAATGTAAAAGTCAAAGGGGTTTATACACCGTATAAAAGAAATTTGTGTATAAAACAAAATATGACTCAATGAATAGAGATTGAGACAAAGTACCTTACAAACATCATTTTATTAAATAAAATAGATATATTATGTTTATTAAATATAAGTAAACATAATGAAATTACAAATAAAATATAGGATATAATAATATCATGATATAATTTAAAGTAGGAGATTAACTGAAAGAATAGAAATTGGGTTAAGAAGTTCCCTTACCTTGCGTCCTGTCTTGACTCGACCGTTATTTAACCTCATGAATAATAAACTAGAGTTAATTTATTTTTTCTTAAGAACCTTTTTCAAGTTTATTATTCCTTTTATATCACTAATTACCTTGTTATGAACATTATGTAATTATTTATGTTAATAACGGTCGTTTTGTCGATCTTTGGTACTTGAGTCAAAAATAAACTTCTTATAATTAGAAGTTGTTCATGTGGTAAAATATCCATTATAACCATAATTATATTCATGATGTATATATCATATACATCATATATATCTAGTATATACATTCATTTATTATATTACATAACATTTAGAGGTAAGAAATGAAATGCACCTTTCATGGAGATGGTAAGCCATACGTACGCATGAACGCTACTTTCATTTCTATTTTGTATTTAATGGAATGAAGTTAAAATTATATAGAGGTACAATATAATTCCAGTATATTATAATGTATAATACCATTTACTCCATCCTTTATACATACAACATATGGAATTAACGATTAAAATCACATTGAGGGGGCGGTAGTCCGTACTTCCTAAAATGAAAATATCGCGTTTACCCATAATGGAATCCATAATGGTATGATATAAATGAAAAATACAGAAGCTTAAGGAAAACATAAACATATTATATATCATATATAAATATAGTGAAATTTTAATGGCCACCTTTGAAGGTGTTATATGAGTGTTGTCCAATCGTCGTTTCGTGAGGCAAAAATTCACCATCCACAGAAACAGTATGTTTTTTAACAATTAGATGTAGGTGTGTGTAAGTGTAGCTCGAATAATTCTTATAAGAACATCCAATTATATTGAGGATACTGGTGTTGTTACAAAAAAATGAATAAAATGAGTTTAGGGGGTTGGAGAAGCAAATTAAAACAAAATAACATAAGAGAACACATTACCTTAAAATCAGGTAACTCTTTTTTGATTTTAGCCAAAGGCTTCCTTGGGAATAATTCTGCCCAATTTGAGGCTTCTAGGAGTAAGATATGGATGTTGGGAGAGTATTTGGGTAGAGGTTGTCCTAGCCAAAAGGCTTTTAATGTGTGAGTAAGGTGGTAGTGTTGGGGGCCTTTTATAAGTGGAGAGAAGGCGCACTCTTGGAAAGTAATGAAATGTTACTTTATTATATAATGAGTTTAGGAGTTTAAAGGTCTCACACATATATAATTCGAGTATAAGGTGATAAGGGTTCGAAATATACTCATACAATAGGTTTTTGACAAGTTTAAGACTTGGATTGTACATTGTATTTTCATTTTATTTAAATCGTTAATTAATTAGGTAATTGCTGCATCATCATGGTGTCATAAATAATTTAATTTATTAAATGTCTAAAAATTATAAAAAACTTATCATGATGTAGGAAATATTTTTATCTTTATAATTAAAATGTATAGTCAAAAAATTACTTGTATAACCCCATTTAAATATTGTTTTAGTAAAACAACTTATGTTTGTTACATTTTTATTTCAACATTAAATAAAAAGTTATTTATGTCATTTTCCTACCAAAGTGGCTCCATGGGGTCCCCAAATTGACCTATGGATTGTCTTGGTCGTCCATGACACATCCAATAGTGGTAGGACAAGTGTAAAGGTATTTTCATATTTTTATAATATCATTTTTACCTTAAATTTCACTAATTACCTTTAATCGCGATTAATTAAACATTAATGTTACTATTCAGAAAAAAAATTATTTTAATCCCATTGAACCACATTTTACTTCTTAATTACAACAATTTATGTTGGATTTTTGAAATTCAAATCACAGAAGTGGTAATGTTTCATTAAAACGAAAAATCAGTTTTTTAACTACCACTTAGTGGTTTCACTATTCATAAAAAATTGAAGTTTTTCAGAACAATGCCAAAATTTCACCCTAATCTATAATTGATATTCCGAATACAAAGATGATTTATATTTTAAAAAATTCCAAAAATATAAGTTTCATTAATTAATTTTATAATTAATTCCCGTTGTCCCAACAAATAGTGTGTTTTTAAGAAACAATATATATCAAAAGATTGACAATTGTTTATGTCCAATTTCAAAGTGAAATTAATTCTAATGACCACCATTGGATAAAATGGTAAAAATATATTCTAATTATACTTTAAAACCACTTAATAGTATAATTTATCACTATAAATTATTTTGATTAAAAAAAGTTGTTTTAAGTATTTTTAACTACTCATAAAAAATTCGAAGTTCTCAAAAAGTTACAAAAAATTCAACTTAGGATAATTTCGATATTATGAATACAAAAATGAAGTCCATTTTGAAATATAAAATTTTTATAATTTTAAAAAGTGAGTATTACTATTCATAACGGCTACTTTGATTAGTCGCGGTGTGTTAGAACTCGAACTTGCTTACAGTGAAAGTTATTGCATTATTGAAAGAGAAGTGTATCGTGGAAGCTCGAGGTGTTACATTCTCCCCTCCTTCAATAAATTGCATCCTCACAATTTGAAAATTTTCTTTGAAAATAAAAGGTTGAAAATAGAAAATATCTTTGTGGAAAACCAACATCGGAAATAGGGTTAATAGGAATATAACATTAAAATAAAGAAAGAGAAGTACAAAGGTCACCCGAGATAGCCCATACTTGGATTCTATGAAAATATGGATATGGAGGGGAAACAAACCATCAAGGTCTGATGGAGAGTTGTAGGAAACAAGATTACGAGAAAGTTAACCACGATAAAATCACAAACTTGTGATTGGTTAAACGATCATTGAATCCCCAGTTGGAAAAGTTAACCGACAACGATTTTGTTTTAAGTTAACTTTTATAAAGTTGAGGAATTTATTTAAGATATTTTCTAAGAACATAGGGAAATATACTTACTTGTCATGTAGGCTTTCATTCTATAATAAATTTTTACCATGAACCCATCTTTCACTCCAAATGGTAACAGAACTCAAAAATATTCTATTTATCCTAATTGTATAAGGTTATAATTATTACCACATACCATTTAGATTAGGAAAACTATTCTATAATATCCAGGGACTTCCTGTAGGCTAGTGGTAGGTAATAAAGGCCTATCGCACTGTGGTTGTGGGTTCGATTCTTGCAGCTTTTTCCGACGTGACGGGTTAAGCCCCACCCTACAGGTTGTCCTTTTCCTAAAAATATATTATTATAATACTCCAAAAATAATCTTCAGAAATGTATTAACCTTAAACCATACTATCCAAAGTTCAACTTAATCAATTCCAACCTTTATTGTTATCCAAAATACCTTTGTCTTGAATTTCTCTAAAAGGTCTCTAAATTCCGAAATCAATTGTAACATTACATTCCCCAAACAAAGTAAGGTTTCTCTTATTGTCACATACTGAAAATATGATTACCTTCATCATATTAAAACCTTAATGAAAACAACAAGTACTGCAGTACAATCCTTATATATATCACATTATTCCTATAACCATAATCTAGTTCTTGAGTCCAAAAACACAAATACAATAATTATTCAACTTCATCTATAGTAACAATATAAGCTTGGCCATGATCCCTTGGCCTTTTCTGAGGTAATTTTTCCTGACACTTAGGACATTCATTTGTATAATGCCCCATTTCCCTACAATTTTAGCATTCAACATTGATAGACTCTTTCTTTCACTTGAAATCACGAGCCTGGTGACATTTATCTCCACATTAAAAACAAACTCTCATTCCTTTTAGGCAAGCACCAGGGTGATTCTTCCCACAATTACCTCATAATGGAAAATCCTTCTTTACCTTTTTTCCTTTATCTGTCTCTTGTTCCACCATTCTCTTCTTCTGTTGCTTTACATTGTTTTCATAAGACTTAGAGAATTCTTTTTTTGTCTTGACAGCACACAAGACAATATCTTCATACGAAGATAAGGATTGTGATACTGAATCTCGATGGAGTAATGGTTTTAACCCATCAAAGAAATGATCAATCTTACTTCTTGGGTTACGTATATAATCTGCAGCATACCTCGCTAACCTTGTAAAGTTGGCCTCATACTTTGCGACATTCTCATCCTCCTTTTGTCTCAGACTCAGAATTTGCATTTCCATATCTGCTCGACGGTCACAATGAAAGTATTTTTCTACGAAAAGATCTTTGAAGTCTCTCAATTCCATACTTGATACTTCTTCATCTTCCTTTGTATTGTGAATCTATGACCACCATTGGTCAGCATCTCCAGTGAGGCGGTAAAGGGCCATTATAACCTTTTCCCTTTCACTACATCACAAGGCAAGGAATATTTCCTCTAAGGAATTTATCCATTGCTCAGCTACTAAGGGATTTGTAATTCCATTGAATGTTGGTGGTTGTTGCCTCATGAAGCGGCCTAACATTGATCCTCCATGTTGCGGATCATGGTGCTCCATACGAGTAAGTTTATTATTTATAGCCTAAGTGAGTTGTCCCAGTATGGTAATAAGTTGATCAGCACTAGTTGTATCTCCAGATCCACAATAATTATCTTGAGAAGGTGGGCATTCCCTACATGGATTGCGTTCATTGATACGGTTTCCATTCCTTCCACTAGGCGCCATTTCTAAACAATGGAATAAACTAGATTAGTTTATAAATCAAAATAAATAATTCCATACTTGTAAAATACTAATCATAAATTGAACTATTTATGGATATAATCCATAATCATAAAAATGTTTTCTTTGAGGACGTATGTACTCATAAGCCCTTCAAAATGGTTTGTAAAGAAAATGATAATTATCCTAAGCATATCCCCCAGGAGTGTTGTAACCAAGAGTGCAGAAAGACCTGTTTTCGTGCACCAGTTCCCGTTCGAGTCTAGCTCAATGCGGTGTTTTCGTGTTTTACCCCTAGGTACATCTGTGCCAGATCTGCCTCTACATGTTCATATCCAGATAGGGATTTATTTCTCGGAAAACTCTCAAAATTTCATACCAAAAAAATTCTAGGAAGTTCTTCTAGACTAATCCTCAAAGTCTCTCTTTGAGCTATATTCCCTAATTAGAGTTTATCTAAATATAGCTTCCAAGGTTAGTACTAAACCTTCTCTGATACCAACTGTAACGCCCCGACCCCAGTTACCCAGAGTTGGTGCATTATTGCGTAACATTGGCATGATCACAAAAGATCAAATCTCGATAGACTGATTAGATTAGTATCCTTGGAAACACTAGATACATTCATAAATGTTACATTACATTATAATGTGAAAAACTAAAATAACATAGTCTCCATTTTCCACACTCATATCCCCTTTAGACTATCCATGTAGGTCAGTCATAAAATATTTCTTCACATCCTGGGTAAAACAAACCATTGAAAGGGGTGAGCTCAGATACTCAGTAAGGATAAAAATATAGCGGAAGCTTTCATAAATAAATATAAACATTTAAGGCAATGTATAACTAAAATAAAAGCCTTTTAAACTTGAACTTTAGCATAATATGGAAAATGTAGAATGAAATAATGCCATTTACTTATTCACATGGATATTCTACTGGTCGAATAATCACATGCAATATCAATAACCACTTTCATAATGATGGAATGCATAATGCCAGACTATCATAACCACATAGACAAGGCCTCGTGCCAAGACTACAAATAAGATTTTATCAAGGACTCATTGCAAGACAATGGTTTGTCTCACGAGACCTGTCGATGCATCGTGGAGCTATAGCGGTCTCCACCCATAACTTATTAAGTCCAATTCATTCCTCATATGAACAGGTTTAAACATATCATAAACCATAACATAATCGTATCACATAAAACATGCATAAAGGAAACATAACATTTCAATATTTCAATCACAAGATATCCATACAACACATTGATATAATAAAAAAAACTTTCAAAACCATTTTCAATACCAAAATAAAATAAAATTAAAACTTTGTAATTATTTTTAATTTAAAAAAAAGTTATGGCTTATAGAGGAAGCCGAAACTCAAATAATGATTACGGCGGTGGAAAAGTAGTTGTCGCCGCATACGTATGACAAGAAAAACATTCCTTTTTGTCGTTTGGTAAAAAGATTCATATAAAAAGATTCCTTTTTAATAAACATAAAATTCAAAGGGGTTTATACACCGTATAAAAGAAATGTGTGTATAAAACAAAATATGCATCAATGAATGGAGATTGAGACAAAGTACCTTACAAAGATAATTTTTTAAATAAAATAGATATATTATGTGTTTTCACTATAATTAAACATAATGAAATTAAATATACAAGATAGGATATTATAATATCATGAGATAATTTGAAAGTAGGAGATTAACCCAAAGAATAGAAATTGGGTTAAGAAGTTCCCTTACCTTGCGTCCTGTCTTGACTCGACCGTTCTTTAACCTCCTGAATAATAAACTAGAGTTAATTTATAATTGCTTAAGAACCTTTTTCAAGTTTATTATTCATTTTATATCACTTATTACCATGTTATGAATATTATGTAATTATTTATGTTAATACCGGTCGTTTTGTCGATCTTTGGTACTTGAGTCAAAAATAAACTTCTCAAAATTAAAAGTTGTTCATGTGGTAAAAAATCCATTATATCCATAATCATATTCATGATGTAGATATCATATACATCATATATATCCATTATATACATTCAGTTATAATATTAAATAACATTTAGAGATAAGAAATGAAATGCACCGTTCAGGAAGACGGTAAGCCGTACGTACGCATGAACGCTACTTTCATTTCTATTTCATATTTAATGGAATGAAGTTATAATTATATAAAGGTATAAAATAATTCTAGTATAATATAATGTATAATAAAATTTTTACTCCATCCTTTATACATCCCACATATGGCATTAACGATTCAAATCACTTTGAGGGGGCGGTAGTCCGCACTTCCTAAAATGAAAATATCGCATTTACCCATAATGGAAACCATAAAGGTATGTGACAAATGAAAAATACAGAAGCTTAAAGAAAACATAAACATATTATATATCATATATAAATATTGTGAAATCTTAATGGTCACCTTTGAAGGTGTTATATAGGTGTTGAACAATCATTGTTTTGTGAGGCAGAAATTCATCATCCACAGAAACAGTATGTTCATTAACCATTAGATTTAGGTGTGTGTAATTGTATCTCGAATAATTCTTATAACAAAATCATAGTATATTTAGGATACTGTTTTTGTTACAAAATAAATGAATAAAAAGAGTTTAGGGGTTTGGAGAAGCAAATTAAAACAAAATAACATAAGGGAACACATTACCATAAAATCGGGTAACTCTTTTTTGATTTGAGCCAAAGGCTTCCTTGGGAAGAATTCTGTCCAATGTGAGGCTTCTAAGATTAAGAGAGGGATGTTGGGAGAGTATTTGGGAAGAGGTTGGCCGATCCAAAAGGCTTTTAGAGTGTGATTAAGGTGGTAGTGGTTGGGGCCTTTTATAAGTGGAGAGGAGGGGCACTCTTGGAAAGTAATGAAATGTTACATTATTATATAATGTGTTACGAATTTTGAAGGTCCCACACTTATATAATTCTAGGATAAGGTGATAAGGGTTCTAAATATACTCATCCAATATGTTTTTTACAAGTTTATGCCTTGGAATTTACATTACCTTTTCATTTTATTTAAATTGTTAATTAATGCAGTAATTGCTGCATCAATATGGTGTCATAAATAATTTAATTTATTTAATGTCTAAAAATTATAAAAAAAATATCATGATGTAGGAAATAATTTTATATTTATAATTAATATTTATAGTCAAAACGATGACTTGTATAACCCCATTTAAAAATTGTTTTAGTAAAACAACTTATGTTTGTGACATTTTTATTTTAACATTAAATAAAGAGTTATTTATGTCATTTTCCTACCAAAGTGGCTCCATGGGGTCCCCAAGTTGACTCATGGATTGTATTTGTCGGCCATGACACATCCAATAGAGGTAGTACAAGTTTAAAGGTATTTTCATATTTTTATAATATCATTTTTACCTTAAATTTCACTAATTACCTTTAATCGAGATTAATTAAACTTAAATGTCACTATTCACCAAAAAATTATTTTCATCCCATTGAACCAAATTTTACTTCCTAATGAAAACCATGTATGTTGGATTTTTGAAATTCAAATCACAGAAGTGGAAATGCTTCATTTAAATGAAAAATCGGTTTTTTAACTACCACTTAGTGGTTTCACTATTCATCATAAATTGATGTTTTTAAGAACAATGCCAATATTTCACCCTAAGGTATAATTGATATTCTGAATTAAAAAATTATATCTATTTTACAATATTCCATACATATAAGTTGAATTAATTAATTTTATAATTAATTCACACTGTCACAACAAATAGCGTGTTTTTAAGAAACAATATATATCAAAAGATTGACAATTGTTTATGTCAAATTTAAATGTGAAATTAATTCTAATGACCACCATTGGATAAAATGGTAAAAATATATTATAATTATACTTTAAAACCACTCAATAGTATAATTTATCACTATAAATTATTTTGATTAAAAATTTTGTTTTAAGTATTTTTCACTATTCATAAAAAATTGGATGTTCTCAGAAAGTTACAAAAAATTCAACTTAGGTAAATTTCGATATTACGAATAAAAAAATGAAGTCCATTATGAAATATAAAATTTTAAAAATTTTAAAAAGTGGGTATTACTATTCATAACGTCTACTTTGATTAGTCGTGGTGTGTTAGAACTCGAACTTGCGTACAATGCAGGCTATTGCATTATTGAAAGAGAAGCGTATCGTGGAAGCTCGGGGTGTTACAAAGTGACTCAAAGACAACTTCGAGAAACACATATAAAGAATTTTTGATATGTTTAACCCGCCCCAACGAGCTAGAATTCCTCCAACTGATTTTTTTAGAAAACGAACTATTGAATCCACAGGAACCAACTTCACAAGCTGAAACACCTCAAGCACTATGAAACCAAAACCACACCACTTGGCTAAAATGAACAAATAAGGTCAAACCACGTCCACAAGAACACTCTTATCACTTATCACCAAACCATATTTAAAAATAGAAGTTAAAAGATAAACATGGGGTGGCCCGAGGGGCTCCCCACCATTATGATGTCACTGATGCTCGAAACGAGACTGGAAAACCGACACAGAGAAGTTCGAGTGGACTCCCTGCCATTAAAGAAAATTCCAGCACTGATTCATTCTAGAGACATTTTCATGTGACCCAATGTGGGTCTCCCCACCATTAAGAACCTACCAATGCCCAAGGAGAGACTAGAAAACCAACATGGGGAGGTCCGGGCGGACTCCCCACCATTTAGGAAAAGCCAACACCGGTGTATTCTAGAGACCTTTGTACGAGACCCATTGTGGGTCTCACCGACACTAGAACTAACAGAGGATATAGAACTTTGAAAAACTATAGATGGTTACCAAACACCCCACCCAAAGGGGTGGGGAGGGAGGGGCCTGACTACCAGGCATCAAAAGTATGACCCAAGACACACCAGCATTTCCACATTCCTGGATGAAAATTATCCATTTTTTATATAGATTTACTCAACAAACTCGCATAAGGACCACTAAAATAATTTCATCCAATGGGACGCAATCCCCAAGCCTTTAAGGAAACGAGACGAACCCGCCTCCACATGGTCGTGAAATCCTTATGCAACCAGATGACTCATTTGGAGTGGAACAACCTTGGAAACAATTTAAACCGCCTCTACATTTAACATTGGTGATTGAAATAAAGTTGGGGTCCTATACACAATCGGGGTTCCTGACTACGTGCTAGCTTCACTCCAAGGCCTATGGCTGGAGCCCTGATGTTTGAAGGATCTTCTGCCTCGTAGTCAGGCATTGAAGACTCTCGAACGGAGCATCTCATTTGGGTGCCACACACAATCATATTGCAGCCGAGGCAAAAAATTCAAACACAACACATTACAGCATCTGACTGATCATACGTAGAACATTCAACAACACCAGAGTTGAAATGGTGCATGTGCATCACCCTTTGATACACTGAATGAGAACACAACACCACCAATCGTCACCGGAACAAGAACGTTGCTGTTGAGAAGAATATTACGCTGAGAAATACCTTAAACCATGTCTTGAACAACATGTGATTCCTACGAATGACCATAGCAGCCTCATACGACTGGGTCTGCCAAACTAGTAGCCTAACACAAACCTTTACTTAAACGAAACAAACCAATGACCAGAGGTCATTTAGAACGATAGAAAACACCAACAACTTAGGGTTTCTTCCACCCTTTCCCCACTAGAGTCTCCTTTACTGCTTCCAAATAATAGTTGAGTATCAAAGGGACCTCACGCTGCAAGATGTCACCGAACATGACCTTTGCAGCCGATGAAAATACTACAAATACATTAATGAAACTGGTCAACACTGATAATTCTGAACCGCCTTCACCCTTCCCAGTTGGATTCCCTTTTTCCATTTCCATGGGGAACCTTCAAACATGACGGTGTCAAACTTCATACCCAACTGGTCGAGAAAATCAAAGAGACTAAAACTCCCTTCAGTTCCTATCGCATATGTCACCCTACTGTGAGAGGATCTACTTAACCGAAAGGAGAAAGGAAAAGACTTAGCACAATCACCCAAAAGTGAGAGCCCCTAATTTAATCAACTGGAGGGTCACCCAATGACGAACTATCTATGGCTGCCCGTCATTCACACATTTACTCTTTATTGGGGTGTACACTAGAGAAGGAGAACTGTGGACCCAATCAAACATGTCTGATGGTCAACACATACCACAAGTGAACACCAAACGTGCAGGGGGAACCTCTGCAAGGTCTCTTCGATGTACTTTTAAAAAGAATTAACTAACTACACGCTTGCATACCAACTTACAAATAAAAAATCAAACTCGGGAAACAAATAATTTAGAAAGTATACTTGGCTCAAAATGCCTCACATCCGACATTTCCAAAACATAAGGACATGCCAAAAAAACACCGTTTACTAAAACACCAATTTTTTCCTTTAAAAATCAATTTAAAAAATAAGAAAACCCAGTGGGTTGCACAAACACCAATGGCATGCCATGAGCCTCGCACATGCATGTTCTCATGCCGCACCGACAACCACCTCATGTCCATCTGGGCACTCATCCGCTCATGCCATTAACCATTTCCCTTTTCATATACACTCATGCATGTGGTTTCCCATGAGAGCGCCAAGAATCAAAACCAAACCTTTCCATTTTTCAAAACCAAAACATCAAACCCACACCTTTCAAACCACAGACACCATTTCATTTTCAAAGGGCTTCATTTGAAAACATTTACCAAGACCAATACATTTTTTTACATGAAAACCAAATGTCCCCAATTCCTAAACAAAGAAAAAAGGAACATTGCAATAGAAAACTATTGTCAACGGGTGACTGGATCATATGGTTGGTGGCCATATGCCAATCAAGCCACTGCCATGAAGGTCATTTTAGGATAGTGTTCCCGGCTCCACATGGCTTGCCAGACCCTGCGAGCTCACTAGGACCACTGAACTTAACCCTTTTCGTTTCCCATAGGCAAAATTATCTGCAAGGACCAAAAACTCTGACAAACATCATCACACTTTGGTAACTTGAGTCTCGCCATGAGGTGTGTTGGCCAGGCACCTTACTCATATCCAAGACGTCGATTCCCAACAACCATAACTCGAGTTTACTGTGACTCTGTCCAGAACGAACATGACACAAGAGAGAAAACCTCCTCTAATACCATTTTGTCATGAACCAGGCCAGGTCATCACCAGACCCGGTGCCTGACCCGGACCGCGACAAGTCCCGAAGGGCGTTCCCGATCCCCATGGGCTGGCACAAGTCCCCGGGTATCAAAACTAACACATAGAAACAGTTTTACCTGAAATAAAAGTCAGAAAAACAACTAACCAGATAAATAAACTGAAATTAGAAATAGACAATCAAATGTGCCTTTAAACTATGAACATGTTTAAAGTCTAAAATTCGAACCAATAACTAAAAACGAAAGACAACAGCAGAAACTAAAACCCGTACTCAAACCATTCGGCAAAAGAGGGGCCACATCAACACCACTCTGCATGATAATACTAACTTCAACCTGAACCACCATCATCGTGCATGATGTCACAACCTGGAATACACAAGAAACAAAGCCTAAATACACCCAAATGTGTATGTAGGGTGTGAGCCAAAATCCCAATAGGATGTCACCCAAATAAAAAAGGTTCCACGTATACACATTAAATGACAAATAAATTTGCAGGAAAAATACAATAAAGGGATACCAAAAATTAAACAATTTTAATGAGGCAGTTTCTATAAGGAAAACACTTTAAAAAGTCAACTTTGATAAAAGAAAACAACTTTGCTTAAAAGAAAACCCCAAATATTCACAAAAACCAAAAGATGCACCATATGCCGACGATGGGTGTATAGTAGTCCAGGAGCACCAAAAGTGGGAGAGGCCCTAAAGATACTAGGAAAAGAAATTGGACCCTAGAACCTCACGTCTCGTTGAACCATATCATACATTCACATTCACGATCCACTGGTAGGGAAAAAACTCCTACCATAGTGGTCCCCAGTCATCATCCAATGTTTAGTTAGTGTTGTAAGCGTCAATCCCGCTAAGTGAAACTGGGCCGTGGCCACTCCCGTATCACTAGCTCGCTATTCTAGTCCGCCCACCTAGTACCCATGCTTCCCCTTTTTGTGCTCATGTTGTTCCAATTTCACATTTCATGTCAAACTCAGACAAATAAAAAAAATAGGGTGCGACACAAACTCAACACGACACTTCCACACATACAGAAATCCATTTGACAAAGCACACATGACAAAAGATTTTACCCAACTCAGTTAAAACCATTTCTTCATTGTAGATAATTGTTTATTAAAAACATATGTAATTTTTTTATCATTCATAATTTTATTAAATCATATTAAATTCATTGTAAATAATTTCATTAAAAAGAAACATAATAATCTTTAACACACAAAATCAACTCAACCCCCTTCGATGACCAACCACACCCAACAACACATCGGAAACACAAATAGAACTCTTGGAACATTTTCACCAAAGAGACACAAACGTTATGAAAGCACTAGATCAAAAACATTGCACTTTTCACATATGAAAAATAAACTGCAAACATAAATAAGCACTAGAAACTGACTCAAAATATGTTTCCAGACAAAGAATGAAACAAATGCAAACACTAATAAACACTAGAAATTGACTCAAAACAAGTTTCCAAACAAAGAACGCACCTGCACCACATAAACATACTAATAAATGAAAATAATTCATAGACAATCTTCAAAATAATCAAATCCACACCCATAATATTTTATCAAGTAATATTATAATATAACTAAGCAAGAAAATTAATTCATTAAATAATGTTTAAACTAAGAACCACCTACCTTTGACCAAGAATATTCCGCAAAGACGGTGCAAAATCCATCATCACCTGAAGACATGTTCAAAATCCCCCTTTTTAGAACAAACACACCACATAATCAAACCAAAGAGTATAATATTACATCTAAACATAGATATTTAATTTTTCCAGTGATGTTGAGGCATCAAAACACCCACCTCGATGTTGAATTTTCTCAAATCTTGTGTGGACCTTCATCTGCACCTAATACGCGCCACAATCAAACACAAATCAGACCATAAAACATGAATTGGACCAAAAATAACATCAAAACCATATCAAAAACTACATAAACTCAATCTGAAACCCATTAAATTGAAAGTAATCAACAAGAACAATGAATGGGTTTACTCAAGGTGTTGGCTGCCGGAAGGAGTTTCGGGAGGAGGAGCAGGGCAGATGACCGGAAGCGTGAAGGGGGTGTGGGGCGGTTGTCTGGCAGTGAGAACGGGTGCGGGGGATGTGGCGGAGGAAGGATGAGGGTTCCGACCAAAATTTTTCAGAAAGTGAGCCATTTGCGAGGGTGCGGCGCGAGCAGGGGTGGCGCGGGGTTCGTCGGATGGAAGGCTGGGGGTCTGGGCGAGTGTATGGTGCGGGTAGCAGGAGGCCGGGGTGGCCAGACATGTGAGCCAGAGCAAGAGCAGGGGCGTCAGGGTTCGCTGGAAGGAGGAGGATGCAGCCGATATAGGGAGGTGGCCCAGGCTCGTGATGGGTGCGACGGGGAGCTGGTGGGGAGCTGCAGGCCAGGAGGCGGCCGTGATGGGGAGCCGACGGCAGGGGGAAGCAGGCCGAGAAAAGGAGGAGGGCGACAACTAGGGTTAGAGGGGAGGGGGTGAGCCGCACGATGTGAAGGGGTATGAGGGGATAGGAAAAATGGGGGGAGAAGAAAAAAGATAAAGAAAAAAAAGTAAATAAAAACATAAAACAAAAATTAAAAACCAAATCAAATGGTATTAATAATAGTAAAACTAATGATAAAAATTAGCATAATACTAATAATAGTTAAATTAGAAAAACAATAATAATTTTATTAAACTAAAATATAAATAATAATAATAATAATAATATTAATGTTAATATCAAATGAAATTATTATGATTATAAATATTAAAACAATTGTTAATTTTTATTATTTAATTAATTTAACATCGACAAGGCGTGCGGTGAACTGTGCGGGGCCGCGGGACAACCCAAGCAAGGCCGTGCAGCTTCGACCACGTTGTGCTAGATGCAAACAAGGCCGAAGCACAAAGAACACGAAATCTTAAGTCAGGTTTCGACCCGAACTACCCGACTCAATGAAAAATAATAATAAAATAAAGAATGGGAAAGGTATGGGTGTGAAAATTGGTTTACAGTGACTACAAGTTTATATAAATATACATGTAATAGTTGAGAGGGTTTTAAAATTATCATGATACATGAATCATCCACTTCCAATCATTTAATAGCATGGTCTACACTTAGACCACCAACCATCATGATTATTAATTTTCATGTTCTTGTGAACGATATCTTTAGTTTTCAATTTGATTAATTTTTATAGAATATAATATATTATTATTGTATGTTATCAAACTATAAGATATATTTCAAATCAGAAACATTAATGTAAACATTTACTTCTTAATGTGTTTAAATGATCACTCTAGGTATTATATCATGATCACAAATATTATTCATCATATTTTTTTAGTGAAAATAATTTATATTGTTCAAACTATGAATATAATACCATTATATAGGTGATTAATGTCATTATAATCATGGGTTTATATAATCTTATTATTCATTCCTTGATACAAAAATTCTACTATAGAACAGAGCATCAGAATCTCCTTTCAATTATCAATCACACATTCCTTATCAATTTCATCTAATTATATTAATGTTTTTGGTGATTATTATTCTAATGTTTATTTACTCAAAACTTCTCCCATGATTCTTGGTATCATGGAATTTCATTTTACAATAGTATCGTTCATCATGAATAAAAATTTAAAATTTAAAATTTTTAATTCACTTGAATCCTACTCCATGATCCTCTATAATAATTCATATAAAATTTAAACATTCACCAGTAAGATCTTGAAATCTGGCATGACCAAAAACCTTCGAATATTATGAATTTTATTTCTGTATAGAATTGTATGAATTAATTGTGAGTTTCATGTTTTTAAATAAGTAATGTACCTTATGTAGTTTTTATAAATTTTGATCCACTATTTACATCCTGATAAATATAACACCATTACGAGTAGTATACTAAACATTGAAAACATTTAACCATAAAAGTATGGAAACATAATAATTAAAAGAACCTTAAAATGGCTCATATAAAAGCATATGAGGTTACATAATATTATAAATGATTATAATAGGATATATTAACCTTATACATCAATATAATGAAACTTATGATGATTCCAATGATCCTTTTAAATATTTCAATGAAAAAAAATATTTCAATGAACTACTTGAATAAATAAATAGACCAAAAAAAACATGCCTCCTCCAATTTATTAATGTCATACACAACAACCATATGAATATTTGATAAAAAATTATGAATTATGTCATGAACCATATAAAAATTTAAGGAGAAACATAAAATCCTTTTCTTTCTTAGATTGTATAACAAACAAAATATTACAAATTTAATCAAATAATCACATAACTCTTCCTCTAATTTCTATAATTCTATAAAAACATAAAAAATACATCATACGTATTCCCAGAAATTATTAATAACCTATAATAATAGATTAAAATAAATACATTATGTATAAAAAAATTCATTAGTAATATCATATGGATATTAAGAGATCATAAAAGTGTTTCATATATAGTTATTGCTTTTACAAAGTGATATAATATTTTTAATAGAACTAAAAGAATAATAGAAACATATGTAATATTAGTATTTTCCATATTGGATATAAAAATATAACATATTTATGGGGTTTTAGTTTTCTTAATAGATTTTAGCGATGAAAAAAATGATGAATGTTATATAAAAAAATCTATATTGTATTTGTCATTCCTAGTATCTAATTATTCCATGTATGAAATTAAAATTAGCCTCTAAAAATATGCCATTTATTTTTCCCTAGATAATGGTCAACATGTTATGTTTTGGGTTCTAGTGATGCGTAAACATTAGAATGATTTGGGGATTATATAATGATAATAATTATTACTAGTGAGACATAAAATTGTAATTTTTTGAAGACCCACTATATATAATATAAGTAATGTAATATATAAAATCATTATTATAATTTGTTTTACTACTTCAAATTAATAACTTTTACATTATGTTAATAACTAATCTCACATGTGAGCATTTATGCCTGAATACCATACTAGAAATCTCATTATGACAAAGTAAATTAACAATTTTTTTGGATGTTTTTATTTATGTAGAAGATTTTATTATTTACATTAAGACTTATACTCAGATATGATAGGTATGAAACCATATCTATTAATTATAAATACTGAGTAGATTTATATACATGTCAAGATATGTAGTATAGAATATACTTTTATTTCTTAGTGAGAGATATATGACATTCCAATGAACCATGATGAATAATTTGATATGCATTATTCTATCATATTTAGTAATTACTCAGAAAATAATAACATATGATCAAATATATGAAATTTAATTATTGTAAAATTTTAATTTATATGAGATCTTGGTAAAATAGAATGTGATAAGATAGATTATCTAATTGAAATAGCATGTATATATAGTTATTGTGATATATTTATTTGATAATGATCGTGATAAATACATTTATTATAGGACTATATGTTATATTTTTCTTGAGGCCTCTCCAGTAATACAATGATATATTGTATAATTCCTACATTTTAAATTAAATAATAACCTATTATTATCACAGAATTGTTTTGTGAAATATTATAACTTTTGTTAAAATATTTTTTTCCAATACAATGATATCTCACTCAAAATTTCTATAAAAGATATTTTTATTGATATCCAAAATTATTTCTAAATATGGTTTTGAATGTTATTATATAAGATTAGAATAAAGTTAAATTTTCATAATGATATTAGGATTTAGATATGTGATACAATAATAGACATATGAAATAAATATAAATCATACCATAATAAAGGTCATTTCATTATGGTTTGTGCTGAGGTAAATCTCATTGTATATGATGGTCATATTCCCTTGAATCAATACATATATGTTTTTTAGCTTTATATTAATAAATTATGTAATTTTTTCATCCATTGAATTCATATATTACTAGATGAATCAAAATTAACAAATATTTAATGAATTCTAGTGATAGTTTATGAAGTTTTAAAATCATTAATGTTTTTGGTTGATTTTTTAAGGTCATAATAATTGTAAAAAAATAAATATTAGACATTTTTATTTGTTTTTAATGATGGAACATAATCACATGTTAACAACTAAACATTATTGATAATATATAGGTATGTACATCATGAAAATTATCAGATTCTATGTATTATGTTCGTTTTAACTAGATATTTGTGAATGTAATCCATATGTCTTAGCTCCATGATTTATCATATTCATTTAGATCCAAGGATCTAGTAATCCATTTATTGAAGTGGAAAACTATGTTGGATTTTAGAAATTGATACAAAAAGTGTAATATTTAGTGTATGAATAATTTTTTTAATTTCTTCTCAAGTCCACTATCAAACTCCTGAAATATATATTATCATATTTGGGTTCAATGAAATAACATATATTATTCACTCAATTTTATTCCATTTAGAAAAATCATTAGATATTTTAGTGGTATGTTTTTTGCATCATTATGATTAATTAATAAAACTATTGCCTTATATGAAATCCAATAACAAATTACAACACTGAAATAGTCCTATTGAAAAATTTCATCATGATAAACATTAATATCACTTTACTAATTAATGTGTTTTATCTTATTCTAGTAAACCATTTCGATCTATCATATAATGATAAAAAATATTTATATTGTTTTTTTGATGTATTTGACAAAAAAGAAAAATTCAATGATATTAGTATATTTTAAAAAGGTTATGGATTATGAATTAACTATCAAATCAGGATATTGGAGTTTCTTAAATGATGACTAAATGGAAAAGATGAAAACCACATGTCCTTTGAATAATAGAATGGAAATATTTCCAAGATCCCAATGAATAACCAAACTAAGAAGTAAAATGTAGAGTGTATGATTAAATTAGGGTCTATGCACTCATAGTTTAAGATTTATATGAATAGATATATATCATGATTTATTGAAATGGATATACACCTAAGCCTGAAGATATGCTCATTGAAATAATCTAACATGACAAATCTATAATCTGTAGAAACCTGGAATTGGTTCTTAAAGGATTTTATAATTGTTTTCATAATGTTAAAAATCATTAGAGTATATTATATTATTATCTGTGATATTCAGATAATCCTTGTAGAAAGAGTAATTCCATTAGAATCATCCAACAAAATACTCAATTCCAGATTTAAAGAAAAAAAGTACAACTACTAAAAATAATGATTAGTTTACTGATTATAATTCATTTGTGTCAAACATATTCCCTTAGGTTTTGATTGTAATACATTGAGAGGATTTTATTCCTTTGGGATTCATTTTAGGACTCTAATAATATTATGTCTTCATCAATCGAATAAATTCATCATATGGGGTTCCTTACCATTATAATGACAATGAGTATATTGGAAACAATATAAAGTGATTCACCATTGGAAAAACTTATTCAATGGAGTGTTTCACCATAATAATTTAACATGATCAATTTTATAAATTGTATGTTATGGATCAAGCAGAAAATATTATACATGTGGAACTCCATGAATTCCCAGGCATACTGCTTTATCGCTAATATTTTTTTGATGTTCTAATAGATAAAGAAGCGAGTTTAAATATATTATATATAATAAATTTGAAATTAATTGGTATGTTTAAATAGATATTTGATATTGATAAAGACATCAAAGAACATAAATTTTTATCTGATTTTTTCATGAGATGAATGAGTAATCGATCATCATTCAACCTCAATAAAAAATGTAATATAGATTTTATGATTTTTAGAATATTGAGAAAATCAAAATCTGATGATGTTGAAGATATTTTTTTATATTTGGACGTAATAAATATTCTTAATGATATGATTTTACCGTCAAATTATTAATATTGTAGTGGGACTTCCACTGCACGTATTTATTGATAATTAAAATGATTTAATTTTCTTTTACCAAATAACGAAGATGAAAAACCCTAAAAGATTATCTATTCTACAAGTTCATTAGTGACTGTTTATGATGAAATATATAATATAAAAATAATTCTTTTTTTAAAATAAATTCTATTAAAGGATATTGATACATGGTTATTCATCATTTCGGTACAAACTCAAATGGATTATATGAATTTATTTGGTGATAAAATTATTCTTGAAATTTGATGAATCTTAGATAATACTATTTTTTATCGATCCTTGCTTAAAGTTTAAATAGTTCTTTTGGGAATTCTCATACTGTAGAATGATTTACACATCATTGATAATTGTTTTTGTTATTTTTATACACAAATTCATATTTTTTATGTCAAGATTTCAATAGATATTTTTTGAGTAGTAGTGGAAGTGTATTCAAGTATTATGTATAATATCAATGAATACATTCATTTATATTTTAAAATTTTTGATACATTTAATATGGTGTCAATGGAATACAAATTGAGTTGAAATAAATGTCCATGGAAAATTATGTGAACCAAAATTCAAATATTGGATTATATTAACTATTTTTTTAATATAGTATACTTGCAACACATTTATTAAATATTGAAAATTAAAGGTTAAATAAACATAGATATATATATAGAAAATTTCATAATAGATATAAAATCATGAAGAAGTTGATTTATGTGGTACAATTCCATAATAGGAGATGCATAAAGAGGTGATGATCTCTAAGAATAATGGGAAGATGAAGAAGTCAACCCAGCCTTTAGTGATGAAGAAGACGAAAATATCTAATCCAATGAAACAAGATTGATTTCAAAGATTTATAAATATATTGAGTAGAGTTTTCAACAATTAATTTTATGTGGAATGGAATTTCATAGAATGATTTAGCGGTTGAGTTACATGATATGGTTTTGAAAATTTCATGTATGTTGAAGACCTTATGAATTCATGAACCAAATTAAATTTTTTAACATAGTGAGAAAGATCATTATAATGTGATCTACTTCCAAAAATGGAATACGATAATAAAATAATGGGAAGCAATATTAAAAACCATGAAGGAGGTTTATGATGTAAACTATTTAATATGGCACAAACACATCTATAATATTGTGTGAATAATGGTTAAGGATTATTTTAAGACACTGAATGTTATATGTGATTATATTATATTAGTGAATAAATTACCCAAAAATAATCAATAAATAAAGGTTATTTGTTTAGAAATTTGGTTATATCATTGTAAAAATACTTGTATTATTTTTATTTTAAATAATTACAATTCATAAAAAAAAATTCAAAGTAATAAATTTGACAAATTTTGTTCATAATCAGTGAATGTGGTTAAAACCCAAAGGGATAATCAAGATAAGAAGAATAAATGTATTTTATTAAATAATTTCCACACTTGAATAACCCCAACCACACTTAACTGTGTATTCTTGTTCTACATGAAAACTAATATAATTGATGATCATTGTAAACATTACGCTTATTTCTTTAACCATTTCTTTTATGGAGAATCATTTTACAATTAATATTATTATAAAATTAACTGTCCAGATATCAATGTTTGTGACTAGTATTCCATCCAAATTTAATAACCAAAATTCAAAAATACTGCAACAATTCTATTTGTATATAAAATAATCATCCAATTTCATATTCAAATTAAACTCCTAATTGTTATCATTAAATGAAATTTCCCAAGTCTAATCCTCATTATTTAATCCCTAAATGGATAATAAAAACATTACATCCTTAGTAGTACTATTTGAATCCTTAAAACATTTGGTATTCACAGTATGATAAAAAAAATTATTTGAAACTGATTTCAATTTACTAATTATACTCCAATTACCTGATGATAAAAAAAATTAACTGACCACTAACCTCATTTTATTACACTCCATGTAATACTCTACATTTTTATAAAATAAAAGTTCAATTCATATACAATTCTTGTTAAATAATTATATAAATTAAATATAAATAAAATACATTAAACATCATTTAAACATTTTTTTAAAAATTATTTTTTTATGAATATTAAATCCAAATAAAATTAAAAAACATAAAACTGAATTGTAAGATGAATACAATTCAAATTATATGGGTTCATTGATATAAAAAATTTAATTCATTTGTAAATTATAGTTTGATTAATTTTTTTTTCTTCGTCTAAACAAACAAAGCCTTATATAAATATTTTATGTTATATCATCAACAAATCAGCTATTCAATTTCTATTAATGATTTTGGATTTAATACCATTGTGATATATCTCATTATTATAATGGTATATTATTGAAAGAAATAAATAGGTGTTATTTCTCACCACTAATTTTAGATAAGTATCATCATTGGATATATCTAGATAATTTTTATACCCCTTTCATACCAAATAATATTTATAGGTACACACATTCAATATATATCATTTTTCTCCTAGATGACCAACATCTATCATATGACTCACACCCATTCACGTGTTTCCACTAGTTCTAAACATGATGACTGTATATAGAGACCATCTCGTATTTCATTGCATTTAACAATTTCCCACAATTATATTTATTGATATACTATTAGTATCTAGTAAATTAATATTGGAAGAATGTTTCATATTCAACATTTTTTCATAATAAATCAATATCTCTTTGATATTAATGAATCATGTTAAACATTCATGATTCTTTGGTATCCAAAGTATGAGTAGTTGTGATAATATATTTTTTGATCCACTCTCATTATAAATTATGGAATATAATTATTTATTTCCACAAAACAACAATATGTTATATTTTCTTCACAAAAGTACTATTATTCATGATATAATCCTCAAACAATGTAATGATGTAAATATTGTTTTCAATGGCTTGTAAAAATAATAAGTCATTATTTATTTTTGAAAAAAAATGTAAAATTTTACATGTCTTATTTCATTCTAACCGTGTATATGTATATTTATAATTTTTTTATTATTTTCATCCCAAAATATTCATTAATGAATATTTGGGATACCTATTAGTGTATATCTCATGGGAGTCAATGTTAATACCATTGATAGAAAATTGATTAATGTAAAAATTATTGATTTTATAGAACATACATGATCTTTTATAGGATTTTTATACAGACCCAATATCAATCAATCCTTTTCTAATAGTTTAAGGCATGTCCTAATATATGAATCATTCCCAATTTATGTTTTTTGTTCAGGGATTTGTAAATAAATTCTATAAATATTTAGATGATTAGAAAATTTCAATGATAATTATTCACCAAATTAATTTCATTATGTAATATTGATAGTTTTATCTTATTGATTTTTTAATTAATAATTAAAATATTTAAAATTTTATAAGGTTTCAAATTAGGTACTCCTATGAAAGCATAATTGTTCCCACATTAATGATTAACAGTGGTTATAACAAACATTTACCCATAACATTACTATGATCTACATGATTTATTTATTACGCTATGTATAAGATCTATTAATCTATTATTCCTTTTAATTTTTCTACCTAAAACGAATAATAAAATGTTTAAAAATATGTATATACTATTTTATTATGTGAATAACTCATTTATATGTGTAATGAGACAATTCCAAATATGGGTCATGTTGGAATTAATTACCCATATACTCTTATATAGAATTTAATAGATTTGATTATTCATATCTATAATATATAATAAATTCTCCATATTTATATATCCATAAAACATTTAATTAACTTATATGGATGAGATCTTACAAATAATCATGAATAAAAATAACATCTTTTCCAAAAATGTACTTGAAAAAATAAAATTAATTTTAGTTACAACAATCTAAAATTTGTTATATTTTATAATTGATATATAAGGAATATAAATATATATTATCTCCACACCTCTAATTTAACAACTCATGTCCCATTTTTTCAGATAAATATAGTTTTCATTCATTTATACTCATATATTCAAGATTATATGTTTATCAATAAAAATATGTCGCACATACTCAGTATTAATTACCCATGAGTCAATATTAGAGAAATTAATTTATGTAACATTCACATAAATAATCTCAAAATTATGATTCTTAATAAAAAACAAAAAAATATATACATATTTAACTATATATCTAACCTATAATATGGTTACGCCTTTTAATAAATGATATTCAAATAATTCTGTGATAAAATTTAACATTAATAAAATCCAATTTCATTTTTTGTTATAATTTCACTGAAACTAGGTACGTAATACAATAATTTAATAATAAAAATAAAACTATAAAAATTATATAATACAATAAAAGAGAGTCATTATTAGTCTATTGTAGGTTTCCTCACTAAAATAATTTCATGGTCACATAAAACAATAAAAAAGGGTGATCATGAATCTGAGTTAGGGATAGAAAAGGAAACAAATAGTACATGAGCTATAATCATGGATAAATCATGAGATATAACATGTTATAATAATCATAAGAATATAATACATAACATAAAAATACTGGTACAACATAAAATTTATCCATCAATTATCATATCACCAATGTGTCGTAAAACCAATTACTAAGGTTATTCACAATACTATCATAAACATGATATCACTAGAGATTAATTCATTACCCAATGCCTCAAAGTGTTAAATGATTCTCCCTTCATATGTATTAATTGATTTATTCAACCTTAATTATATATCATAATAAAAAAAATCAATAATACATGTAGAAGAATGAATTAGTTTCATGTAAAATCATTTGTTATACATATGAATAAAAACATGAACTTATCATATAATATAGTGTGTTTATTTTATTTTATTATTTAGTTCCATATATATATTTTTAGATTTTATTGTCAATATTAATTCGTGATATTTAATTTTCTTATAAATTTTAGCAGTCTTTCAACATTCAAAAAAAATATCATTTTAAAATAATTTGTTTTAACAACGAAATAAAAATTTTGGGCCATTAAATTCTCCCCCAATAAAAATATCATTGTAAAAAATTGTTTCATTAATCCAAAAATTGTGAAATTTCTCTTTCATCACTCAATCCAGATCCCATGTGGGACCATCAAATTTTTGATTTCCCTATATTATTTCCATGTGTTTCTCTTTCTTCTTCGCCAAAAATTATTCCCTTTTATGAAGAATCAGTTTCATTTATTCTCCATGTGATATTTTACGTTCCAATTCTATATCATTTGTCTCAATTAAATGTATTAAGCTATAAAAATGCTTTCTTAAATGTAATATATGAAAGAGTACATCAATATTGGAAATATTCAAGGTAGTTCTGTCTAATAGGAAACAACTCCAATGTGATCTAGAACCTTTATTTGTCCAATTTTCATTGGACACATTTTATATTTCTTAATAATATTAATTATTCCACATTAATTGGGATATTATTAATTATTACATGATCCCAAATGTGAATTTATAATTCCATCCTTCAAATTTCAGTATAACTATTTTTTGACTCTCAGTAGCCTTGAAATATTTTTGGATAACATGAATCCTCTAAATTTTGTCCATCACAACATATTGTCCCAACAATTTTCCTTCAATTACATGATCCTAGTATTTAAGAGGTTTCTACCTCTTCCTATATAAATCTTCATAAGAATCTATTTGAATGCTCTCATGAATTCTATTTAAAAAGTATGATTTCCTAAACTCCATTGAAAATAATGTGAGTTAACCCTTAATAGTTATTCCAACGTTTAAATTATTCCCTTAAACTATACATCAATTTGATGATGAGGGGTTGTGATATGGTTGACCTAGGTTTTCAAATCCTATTTAAGTATCATATGAAACTTATTTATAAAACATGGATCTTTTTAAGAAAATATTTACATTATAACCTCATTAATTCTCACCACATCATGAAAATATAGATAATCATGGTGGTCAAGGGGTAATCCTGCTATATAGTGATAAAAGGGTAAGGATATTGTATTGTATCAGTGATTGAATTTTTTTTTATTGCTTCTCATTAAATTATAAGTAAGGATGGTAATTAAGTCTTCATTTATGGTTTCTTACGTCCATCGTGGTATGTGTATTGGTGGAATCCCTCACTTGTTTAATTTTTTATCCACCTTAACTTTATTGTTTTCCAATCATCTTGCAGTATAGTCATCATACTATCTTTTCATGTTATCCCACCAATAATGATCTCAAATATCTATATACATTAATTACATTAGATATATAAAATTATGATATGTGAGATTCAAACATTATAATTTTTTTTAAAGAAATTACATTTGGGATATTATTCTATGTAACAACCCTCTATAGTCTCCCATGATACATAATGAAATAAAAAAAATCCCATTTTCAAAGCTCTTATCTTCTTCTATAAATTATGATTGTCTCTTAGATATTTATTGATATTATTTGGGAATTATGGTTTGGATATCATTTGAGATAGTATTGATAATGACCCTTAAAATATGACTTCCATTTCAATATTTAAAAATTATTTAATCAACAAATACCTTACAGTCCTCATCATCATTTAGAACTCTAAGGTCTTTCCTACTAACTGAATAGATGAAATGATTAATTTTAGATGGTGAAAATAGATAGTTTAATCATGTAACTTAATAAGATTAAACAATATCATGTGTCTCATATTCATTTCCATTTGGTTTGAATTCATTCTTCAAACTATAGTGATCATTATATATATAACACTTCTTCCAAAAAAATAAATTTAACCGTGTTCTTCACAAAAAGTTGTATGTAGATGAGTCTAAATAGTGGGTAGGATTATATTTAAAAGGATTTTACAATTGGGATTCATATAAAAAAATTTCATTACGTTACATGATAAAAAATAATTGTTTCTTAAATTATACATGATTATAATTGAAAATACTTTACTGATAGAGTGAAACTTTATAACTATGAAACAAACCATCATCATTCTCGATTTATGGAATCATTATAAACACACCATTTTATAGATAAACATAACTCCAAAAATATTTAAATTGAATAGTTAGATTGAAATCCATTAAAAAATATCAAATTAGATATATATTATCTTACAATACCATTTAATTTGTGAATCACAATTACTAATTTTGTACATGGTCACTCCTCTATTGACATTACCTTTTTTGTATGAATTTTTGTAACAATAAATTATATTTCATAACTTTACTGAAAAGATAATTTTTCATCATATTTTTTAAATATTAACTCTAGATTAATCTAATTATCATCATATATTTTGGAATATGTTAAACTTTTTCTACTAATGGCCAGAATAAATTTATCATAATAGTCCCTAATTTCCCTATTCATCATATCCATAAATATTTCATGAGAATTTATTAATCCAATGAGCTTAACAAAAAATAAAATTTCATTATATTTTCAGAAGGTATTCTTGTGGATATATTTTATCTTAACTCTCTACTAATGAAAATATGATGAATGACCAATCATAGAGAATAATTGAGCCCCACAAAGAAGGACTAACAAATAAAATATCATTTGATAAGGGTATTAATTCTTTACTGTTATCCGATTATGTTATATTTAATAAATTTATATCCACATTAATCCATAATTTTCTATTTCGAAGAGAATTTTTGTTCCACAATGAGACACACATGTTCAAATAAAACACATCTTTAGAAGATCATTAAGTTTCACTATTATTTAATCTAACTCAACATATCACCTTTTATATAGGGTATTTGATATTATATTGGATCTCGTTATGTGAAAAATTAAGATATATATATATCACTTTCTAGGGTATATCAAGGTTACTTGTCATAAAATATATCAATCGACTATAAAACATTTTGTATATCACATATTTTTATACATTATCTTTATTCTTCATATTCCTCGCCAATAATTTCTAAAAAAATTCCATTGGAGTTGGAAACTATAACCCATATATTTTTAATACGTTTTTTATTGACTTATTTCATAATTATATTAAAAATACATAACTAGAAGATCATGAGATCTATGGAATTTGGTATACTAATTACATAACACAATATCATGAAATATGGATATAATGATATTGTTTGAAAACCACACAAAATGGCCTTAAATTTCATGTATTGTCTACAAAAATGTGGGTTAATCTAGGAACATCTACACTAATATAGTGCTCTATAAAGAATTATTAGGGAATAATAAAAACATAAAATAAGTCAAAATTCTTCATGTGAGTCGAGAGGCATAAAATGATGACTTAGATATTTGATAATCTTAATCATAAAAATTAAATCATGGTTTAAGATTATATCATATACTAAACATAAGGAATTTCGGAACAATATAAAACCCGACATCAAAAACATAATTAATGAATATCCATAATGACATCAAAACATATTATGCATAGGATATCTTCCCATTCACTATACATGGTAATTCATTAGATAAAACTGTTACTCAATGCTTTTAGGGGATATATAATTTTTACCCCACCCATCACATTTATATGATGTACATTTTTGTTATGACATGTAGATAATATATAAAAATAAAATCATTCATAAATTTTAACTCCATGATTAAGGAGTTTGGGATACATACATGGAAGCTCCGAGTATAATTTGATTATGTATATCTAGTTTATTACATATGTGTGTAAATGGTGATGGGTATTTATTACAAATATTATTGGAATAAAAAATCATAGGATATATTTGGAAGCATAATAGGTGTATATAATGATTCAATAGATGCATTAATGATTGTTTTTGGTAATCAATTATTTATTTTAAATCATATGGAATATAAGAGGGATGTTAGAAAACATAGTCTAACATGAACAATTGGAAATAAAAATAAATTATACCGAAGAAATTCTTGAATATAGAAGATAAGGAGATAATCCCATAAATCTGCCTAATAATAGTTTGGTTAAAGGATATACTGAGAGAGGAAAATTAACACATCATTCATTGAAAATAAATTTTATAGTTAATGGATATTTTTAAAAAAAATAAAAAAATTAAATTGATCTTAAAAAGGTGGAATATAAAGATAGTATTTGAATGTAAAAGTATAAAGATAGATTCCTTTCTATTATATGGCACATAAATAAGAATGGGAAGTGATTATTAGGCTATTGAGTACACATTAATAAGGTATTTATAGAGTGATGTATAGTTTAATATCATGATTAATTGGTTTTTAGTGAAGAAGAGTGTGATAATGTTTGGGTATTTGAAGAAAAATATTGAATAATTCTTTATTAATTGGTAAAAATTTGTTTTGGACCCTAAAATATAATATAAAAATACAAAATACCTTCCCTTTTTTCCTTCACATTTTGTTTAGAAATGTGGATTATTTATAAATATTTTATAGGGATAATAACTAAACTCATTAAAATAATACCCTTGGTGTTGGGGACTCTAGTCATGTTCATTAATAATTAACTGCAAAACCACGAAATAATATATAGTTTTTGACGACTATCTATGGGTATATAAAATTAATGAAATAAATAACAAATTAAAATATATTAATTGGGAAATATTTTATAAATAATATTTTTATTCCAATAAAATTTCTTTACAAAAATAACAAATTTATTGAAAAATTATGTTTTTATTCAAAAGATATATTTTACTAAAAAAATTATTTAAGATTTATTTATATCAAAATCTAATTTATATGAAATAATTAATCAATTTTAATTCAATAACAAATGGGTTCAATATAATAATTATTTTATTTAAATAAAAATATAAAAATTCATATTGTTATAGTTAATATACAAAAAATCATATTGCACCATTTTTTCCCAAAAAGTATGGTGTGAGCTAGTGACATTGACATATAGTGTGACATTAAACATGTTTTGGGGTGTGATCATGAAAATAGTAAAATTTTCTCCAAAAATTATTCCAATCCTAATTTAGTTTTTCAGTATAAACATGGGGCTTGTAAAATTCAAATGACAATGGTGTCACCTCACCTGAAAGCTATGATAAAATGGCTTTATTGGGTACAATCCTCCAAGTAGATGGTATCACATATTTCATTTATGTCAATTTTATTTTATCATAACACTTAACATATATAAATTAAAATTTTCACTATACACTGACTATATTATCAATGGTTATGATTATTAATGGTCTTTGAAATCTAACAAGATATAACATATAATGGTATAAAATAACCAAATTGGTTTATGTGGTTTCTATAACAACATTTATTAATAAGGATTATATTAATTTAGAAATTTAATTTAATTTAAAAAACATCATGACATTACATTATCCAACAAATAATAAATTTATCCATAAAAATTTTGATTCATACACTTAAAAAATGAGGGTAATATTTATTTATCACCTCTTCCAGTTCCCAGATTTCGTTCTCAAACATGTTATTCCACAAAAAAACATTGACTAGGTGAGTTGATCAGTTTTATATAACTTCTTCTGTCTGATCTAAGAGGGATGCATGGATCATATCATATACTTGAGATACGTTTGGTGGGTGTATTCGTATATAGGCCACAATTCTGATGTGATCAAAAATCTTAGTAGGGCCGATGTACCTTGACTAAAATTCCATTATTCTAAAACCTTATTAATTTATTAAATAGTTATTTAAGAAGGACACATCATATCGAACCTTAAATACTGGGTAAATTTTATGGTTTTTTATAGATCTTCTGTCATGACTTTGAAGATGACATATGATGTTGATTGTTTTTAGCCTTTTATGTCCTCTCATAGATATGATCATGTCCCATTAGCTTCCACTCTCCAATATCATCACATCATATTGCAGCCTAACACCACTTCCCTATGATATCATAATAAATATCAATTTGAAATATATAATGAATATTATTTTGAAATGATAAATCCACTATGCCTTTTCAATGACACCAAAACTGTGGAAATAAATTGAACATGATCCCATAATATCCTTTAATGATTGAATATATATCCTAGTGTAGCCATTCATGAGAGGGTGATAAGTAGTACTAAAACCCATATCTATATCTAGTACATGGAAACAGATTTTCCAGAACATCGACGTATGTCTTGGATATTTATTAGATATAATAGAGAGTGGTGCTCCATTATGTCTATCTAGATCACTTTTATATATCTTCAAAATTTAGTCATGAGTGAAATTATACATGATATAAATGAATTGTAATGACTTTATAGTGTGATTCACTTAACCCATATGGATTTATTCCTAGTAGATATCCTATGGATTCTTATGACTAAATCCATTGTTATGTTTTGTCATTTACACACCAGTATGGTTAATGGTTATATAAAACCATTATACTTCTATCATTCATCATTGAATTTTATGAATATCAAGCATTTGTATAATAATTCAGAAATCTACCTCATTATATTTCCCCAACATTAGATTTTCATCATATATCTATAGATATTAGTCCTTCCTAGATGAAAATAAAAACATGATCTATACACATCATCCAATAGTCACCTCATTAATTAGGTTTTTTATGGGACACATTTCTATGCTCCATGCCTAATTTATCAATAGTAAAACAAACTGAACATTGTAATTTTTTCTTGTATTTTTGGTAGAACCTAATAATCTTTTTTGGATTCCATGATCCCCTCAACAATGGAATTTTTATCATGTATTTAAACTTTTTTGGATGAATTTCTTTTTATGATTCACATCTCTATCCTCTTCGTGCCCCGGAATATTGGATCACATTCCTTCATAATCATATATTGGGCTACTAGATCCTTCGTACTCATAGAATCTACAATTATTTATTTTATAGAATGTAATGGATTGAAAATTCAAAATAATTTATTAGCTCTAATATACTTTATAGGTGAATACGTGATAAATTTGTGTGAGAATATACTTTTGAATTTTTGTTATCCTTATATATTTACACCCTGTATATATATTGTCTCGAAATAAATTATACAATGACCACTAAGACTAATTCCATATCATGAGTTTGGTAGTTCTTCTCATAGAACATTAATTGGTGATAAGAATATGATTTAATTTTTCAACATGAATATGTGCATAACTAGATCTGTTTTAGATTCATTATTGTTGATAAAAAGTAATTCCCTACTAGTGGGTAATGTGAATACATTTTCAGTGATTATGATATTCTTTATCAATTTTATGATATCCTTTCATTCATCAATGTATAAAATAATAGCACCTCTTCATGTAATCATGGTTATTGTGACATAAAATCATGAGATTCACCTAAAAATTTGATGGTACTTCCTAGAGGATCCAAGGGATTATTGGATAACTATCACAAATGGCTTCATAGGAAATCCATCAATTAACTCTACATTTTAAGGATCCAGTAATATCCCTTTTCTCGTTATAAAATTCCACATGAATTCCACCTTCTCTATATAAAACAATCATTTAATATAATTTTCTAATAAATATTCCCCTTCTAGGGTATTTTATACACTACTATAATGATAATTATATTCATCCTTTCTTTTAGAGGGGATAATAGTACAATATATAAAGAAGAAAACACATTTTTTTAGGTTATATCTAAAGACTCTATTCATCAATCCCATTAAGATACGTGGAGCCTTATTGAGACAAAATGAAATACCTATGAACTCATATTATGCGTACATTGTACAAAAATTATTCATGGGGATATCCTCCCTCTTAAAAATTATTTGATAATATCCAAACTAAAGACGTTCCATTTAAAAGTACTAGACTCCATGTAGCTAATCAAAAATTTCATCAACATATTATAAAATTAGTTTTTCAATATCATGATGTTTTTGAGCTAGTGATAATTGATATAGATGTGAAATTTCCAATCCTTCTTCATTAATAAATAGATTATTGAACCCAATAGTAAAGCACTTGGGTTTATAAAGACTTTATCTATATTCTCTATTAGCTACTTAATCATCTCTTCTTGTTCAATAATGGTAATTCTATATGGACACTTGGATATTGGAAATGATCATGGAGTAATTTTTATTGATAAATCAACAATTATTATCAGAGGAATACCAATAAATTATACAATATACACATCATTGAATTCAATTACAATGGTAATGTCCTTAGTGATAGTATTTTCCTTTGTCTCAATCATTTTTACATGAAACTATTTCTCACAATTCAATAATATCCATTATTTGGAAGGTAATATAAAAATACATTCATCTTATTAAGTTGTATTTTATATAATCATAGGAATATATTTGACATTATGTTTGATTTATCCCCTGGGAAATTTATATATTATCTATATAAATAAAACTAATAAAATCAAATAATAAAAATGAATTCCAAAAAATGGTGTATCAAATGGTTTTCTTGTGCAATCTGCCCTCAAATTCTGATAGGGGTTGAGGTATATGAATGGGATGGGATAATTAACTAATTTTAAATCTTCAATGATAAGCATATTTAAATGGTTTGATGTGTGGTTTTAATAGATATACTTGAATTGAATGATATGAAATAATGCATAAAACCATATTCAAATATGATAATTGAGGTATATTTATGGACGATAAGACATTCATTCACTATTTGTTTATGTTTATTATCACAGATAAAGGGATTATAATTTCCAAACTATTTAAAATATAACTGTAACACTATGAACTTTAAATGGAAAAATAATAAATCACATGTATCACTTAACTTATTAATATCTTATTTTCAATATATGTTATCCATAGATAATTTCCAATGATACAATTTTATAGGACTTTTTTGTTCCCATCATAATGGTTTGTAAAGAAATTGTGAATTTGCGAAATCATATCTCGTATGTATTTCAAATAAGTTTTGTAGATATGTCTCATTATCATTCACCTAGTGATTATTGATTCAATTCAAAATTATCCCTTTTCATGGTTACTACCCCTTTACAACCTTACCAAGGACAGAACCAATAATTATAGACAAACTGAGATTTTTTTCAAGAAATCTACTTACTCTATAATATACCATAATTAATTGTGGTTTTACTATGTTTATTATTATACCTATGTCTCTCTCTACATTTATCTAATCCTAATTTCCAATAATAAAAATAATTTCCACTAATACATAAGATTACAAGACATATCATTTAAACTAATAATTCCATGATTTATTAAATAAAGAAACACATAATTAAAACCCAAGATATCTGGATGCATATTATAATTGTTAAAATAAAAAAATATCACAATAACCAAATATAGTGATGCAAAAATATTATCTAAAAAACATTAGAACATTCTACTAAAACCCATTGACCATCTTAAACTGTTTGGGATAACCTAGGGAAATTTATAATGAGGGGGAAGCACTAAATCCATGTAAGATAATAATAATATAATATAATGTGGAAAATTAGTACATGTTATTTTGGAGGTATAACATTATGACAAAGTATGGTGAGATTCGTAATTAATGAAATTGAAGCATGGTATAAGATGATATCATTTAGGCAGCATAATGAATGTTGAAGCAACATAAAACTTGGCATCATAAACAAAATTCTAGTCTAATAACTGATAAATAAAAACATATTGTACATAGAATAACCTATCCCAAACCATACATGGTATATCATTAGATAAAAACATTACCAAATTCATTAGAGGGATATATAAATCTTGGTCCACCAGTGAAATTAATATCATGTACTTGAATTTGTGTTCTCTATAGATCATACATCATACGAAAACATTTCATCATGTCTAACCCAACTATTAAGGAGTATGGGATACGTAAATGTAAGTACTCAATCAATGATATATAGTTAAATCTAGGTTAATAAATTTTACATACAAAGTTTATGGGTATTCACAACCAAAATTTGTGGCATGAAAAATCATAGGAACATTTCCCCAACATAATGGGTATAAATATAGATTCATGAGTGGGTATAACGAAATTTACATAATGTATCTATTTACATGTGCATCATAATTATTGTAAGAGGAATGTTTAACAACATATTCCAACATGAACTATTAAATATCAAAATGAGTAATACAAAATGAGTTCTTTAGTAAAGAGGAATAAGGGAGACAAACTTTTCTAGGCATTATGATAGAATCAGAATGGGTTATAATGAGAGAAGATTAATAATCTCTGAATACTATAAAAAGTAATATACTAGAAGAATATTTACAAAAACATTAAAACATAACAAATTGAGATTTAAAAGATTTAATACAATGAAGGTTTTTCAGTGGAAATGAAGAAAGAGAGATCCCTTATATTGATAAAAAAACATCAAAAAGATGTTTAGGTTGTTATTAAGAGCTTTTGAACACCATGGTATCGATTTAGGGAGGTAAAGGGTGTTTTAATTCATGAAAAATGGTTATTTGAGTGAATAAGGGTGGGTGGATAGGTGGGTATTTATAGAAAAAGAGAGACTAAAACATTATTAATTTCCAAACACATTATTAGACTCCATATGATAAAATAATGAAAATATTAAAGCTTAAATCATTTTTTTCGTGGATTCTATGAAGTTGAGTGGATTTAAATACTTAATATTTATATTAATAGATATAATTTAAAAAATACCCATGGTGATGTGAATGTGATTCATGTTTTTATAGAATAAAATTTAAAACTAAAAAATTTAATATGGGCTTTAGAGGATTCAGTACAATTTATAAATTTATTCATTAATATAAAAACATTTTTTAATTAAGAAACAATTTTTTTTTCATGGAAATTATTTATATTATATGTTACATCACATTTTTTCCTTTCTGATTTCACGAGATAAATTATATATTTACATGCCATTTAATTTTAACCCGATAATTTCATTATATCAGAATGTTATAAAAAATTCACTGTTTTCTAATAAGAATAGGTTAATTTCCAAAAATAATACCTAATTTATAAAAATAATTATATATAAATGAGAAATTATATTTTAAAATCATGAATCCACTTATATTGTGTAATATTGGTTTTTACAATGACAATAGTGTTTGGACCCAACTAAAGATTATATTATACATAAATAAATTATATTATTAATCATAATCAAAATAATTTTATTTATTATAAATATTTTATTAAAGTATTATTTACTGTAAATTTTTTTGAATTTTTATAAAATTATTTCTTAATTAAAACCATATATTTTTCTAAAAAAATTATTTCATTATATAAAAATTTAGTTTATTTCAAACTCATTAATAATTTTAAAATTAATAATAAATTGGTTAAATATAATTATTATTTATTCAATAATATAGAATCATAAATTTTTAGGGTTGATATATGTATCCTCATATTACACCATCATAATTAAAAAGGGTAATGTGTTTGATAGAGAGACAATATCATAGTGGTTCAGTAGATAAGGATTTGACCATGAACTTGATAAGCATCAACATCTTTTGAAAAAATTCACTTTTGGTTTAGTTGTTTAATATATTCTTGGGATTGTTCTTGTGTAATGCTCTGTGATTCCATATCCTCGTAAAGCTATAATAGATAGACATCATTTTTTATGATCTAGTCAGTTGAGGAAATCCCTCCCTTCTTCTATCTTAATTGAATTTTATCATTCCCCTTAATAGAGAATAATCCTAATGGTCACTCTAAAATGACTATATTTTCAAAGCTCAGGAAGATTAATGTTATTTTAAATCAAATAGAATAAAAATTTATTATGGTACATAATAAAAACTGTAGTGAATGTGATTTATAAAACATAGTTTTATAATAATGTATTGACTCAATTAAAAAGAGGATTTCATTTAAAATTATTGGTGTCTTTATAGTTGTTCTTGAAAAAGGAATTTACTCAATATAGTGGAATCTAAATATATCATAGATGCATGAATAGGTCATATAATATTTTAAACCAACAACTATACCACTAGAAAATTAGGGATAAACTATTTACAGACATGAATGAAATTAAATAATGCATCAAACTAAGATCAAACTATATAGGATCTAGTGTAAAATGTGTATACCATCTATAACATAATTTAGAGCCTTTATTTTAGACATTGTGATTTTATAATTACTTCGATTATCACTTTCTAATTGTTGGTATTGATAGATATTTCCCTACATTAGCCTGTGATTTGGATATTGATTAATAAAGTTTTCATGCTCCCCACACGTGAAGGATTGTTTTACTGGATTTAACTCCACTATAATACATTTGTAATTAACATTATAAATTTGAGGTTTAGAAATTTCTTGAAGTGTTTTAGATATATTTCCATCACATCAACACTTTTATCATAATAAACATCCATAATAAATTCCATAAATTCTTATTCCTAATATTTTTCCACTATGGTAGATGTTGTTTCCTTCCACCACTTATATGTGTAATATTTATTCCTAAATTAGGCTTTATCCTCTTATTACTATGATATTTTACATGATACAATTTTATATACCAAAAATATAGTTCCAATATGAATGTGTATTTTACAACTTCATCATCAATCCCAAAGACTTGAAATTAAATAATATTTTTATATGAGGTATTTTCCCACCAATGAATCGATCAAACTTCTTGTCAGAATCAATGAAAAATATAAAATCACATTGTAAAATACCTATAAATTTCATCTTATAATTCCAAAAAAATATGTTTTCAATTTTCTTCAAATAAATAATTCCTACCCAGGTCACCTCACCCTATGTAATATTATTTTGGATATATATCAATAGAATATTGTGAGCATAAATATAGATAATAGACAAATAATAGAATAGAATATAAGATCTATGATTATCAAGGATAAAACATGATACATAACATGATATCGTAACATAATTACACGATACAAAGCATTGAAACTTAGATACAATATAAAAATGATGCATTCACAAGCATATCACCGATGTTCGTCACTATGGTTTCAAAAAACATATTACCAACATTATTCACAAAGGTTTCATAAACATTTAATATCAAGAGATATATTTATTACCGAATTTAATTGTGCACTATGAGGGAACAATCTTAATATATATTAATTCATGTGTTACAAATAGATCATATTTCCTAAAAAATTGCATCATCAATAACCCATGGACACTAATAACAAATTTCATTTAAAATTATTTAATATATAAATTTTCAAAGACATGAAATGTTTATCATTTTCAAATATGAAGTTTATAATTTGTTTTTAACTCATATAAATACCCAAAAAAAATTTGTGAAATTAAATATATATTAATTCCCATGAATAAAAATAGGGCTGGGTATTCAAAATATTTATTTGGATTCATGGAAAATCACAGAATGATTCATGTATAATAACATGTATGAAATGTGGATTATAGGACAAACTTAATAAGAGTTAATTGATTTATCAAATTGATGAAAAATAATTTTTATAGTAATGGAATGATCATATGTTCATAATATTATTTTCATTTTGAAATTATAAGAATTAATATAAAATAATATCGTTGATATAATGGTAGATGATGGGAATCACTTACCTTGAGAGATATCTCTTTAAAACATTATGAGAGTTCCTAAAAAACATGTATACAATTTAGAAATTATATATAGGGGTAAAATAAGAGGGATTTCATGCTTAATATCATGGTAGTGAATGATATGTGGTAGAGAGGTGGGTATTTTTAGCAACTGTGGGTGGATTGATTATTAATTTCAAAAATTAAGACATAGAATTTGTTTTTTGAAAATAGAAATCCATTACATTTTATTATGTTTTTTCTCATGTAATGTGACATAATAAAAGTGGTTACATATTTATATCAATTTTATCATATAATTTAAAAAAATTATATTAATTATGTCATGGGAAAATATTGTGTCTAAAAAATAATATTTTAAAAACATATTTTTCATTTGAGATATTGAAAAGACATTTATAAGTTTGGAAAAACATTTTATGTAATTAATATATAACAAATTAATAAAATAAATTTTCTGGGTCACAAATTTAGATTTATAATATGTTAAATTATTGTTATATATTGATGAGGCCATAAATAGTATGAAAAAAAACATTATTTTTACAACCCATTTCAAATATACTATTTTAGAACATTCTGAAAATCTCATCCTAAAATCATTTTGATTTGATGATTTAAAATATAATTATTTTTTCATAAAAATTATAATTAAAAATTAAAAATTTAACTTTTAAATTAAAATCCTTAATAAATTAAATATGAAATTTTTAGGAAATTAACATCATTCTCACTCTAAAAAGTTATCTATTAAATTATAACATTATATTATTATTTATATAAAGACATATTTTATAATGATATTTAATGAAGTTAAATATTCTATAAAATAATTTAATTTGTCAAAAAGCCTTATTTTAATTATATAAATACCAAAATATTATTTATTCTTTCTTAATATCCAAAAAAAAATCTCTTATTGATCTTATATTCGCATGTATTATATTAAATAAAATAATAATGAAAAAGAATATTTCAAAACCAATATTATATAACTAAAATTAAAATTTTGTCCTTATTATAATATTTTTTATATACACAAAATTGTATAATAATGGAATGGTTCATTAGTGTAAGGTGTGGGATGCTGGTATATCCATAGAGTGGCTCGACAAACATTGAATTTTGGGTGATCATCCACTGACATGAATGTATCATTTTTTCAATTCCAATTGTGCCTTACTTGTCAAATATCTTACTAGGATTGATCAAGGGAGAACCCCAATGATTCTAATACTATCCCATGTTCTCGTAAAAGGGCATGAAAATCCCTTCTCCTACTGGTCAACGTCAATCATTCTCCACTATGTATCAATTATCATTTACCAGTACTCTTTATATACCCAAACTATGATGGTAACATTATTACCAATGGTCATAATTTTAAAAGGCCTTATTGATCAAAAAACATACTTACCAATGTTCATGTAAACCTTAGATACTAACCATCACAGTTCCCATTATGCCCCATATATACTCTACCATTATCATTAAATGAAATTAATTAATTCACATATAATGGTTCTACACTTACCTTGATAACTTATATCCCAATTGAATCTCTTATATTTATTTTTAATGTTTTTTTTGTGTCATCTATCAATATTGGATAATTCATGCCTATAGAGTTTACCTTACTGTGTAAATTGTTCTTTTTTATCTCTTTTTTTATAGATGTTGTTGTAAATATTTATTCACAACATGTAATATTGTTATTAAATGCAATAGTCATTCTGTGTGATCATAATAATATTAATTATAAAATCAAATTTCTAAATAGTTTAGAGGAATTTTTTGGTCATTGCATATAATATTTCTAAAAATTATTTCCATTATGCATGTATTAATTTGAAAAAATATAAAAAATATAATTTCAGTTAGGTTTTGTATAAATTAATTATTGAATTATAGTAAATGGTATCATATGGAAATGATCATCCAAAAAATCATATATATTAGTCTACCATGATCCATATTCCACTAATATTATAATTCCTTATAATTTTTCTAAAAAAAATAAATAATTACCTAAATAATAATATTATTTATAATGAATATTAATTTTTGGTTATTAATTGGAAAACTACATATCCAAATTCCTCACATTATTTCTCTGCTATATCATTACATTATTTTTCTATGTTTTATGGTTAAAAATATATGTGAAAATGACATCTCACATTGATATATCCCATTCAACAATACTCTTTAAAATGTATCCTTTAAGACTTTTAAAAGAGAATCCATCACTTTATAAATTATATGATTATCTAAAATGAGTGATCAGTGTCTTATTTTGGGATTATGTTGGAATTAATATCTTGCATTTTATTTTCAATGTTATTCCTTTATTAACTATATCAAAATAAATTTCATGCAAAAAATTATACTTCTAGTAATTCCAATAAATATGAATTCATAAAAAATAATAGTTTTATATCCTAAACCATGATACAAATTTATGTGTTCCAAATATATTAACCTATAACTTCTTATACTATTCTAACATTATTTTAAACATTGAAAAATAAATTCTCTTCATATCTATACTTATAAATTTTTTTATCTTGATTATGATTTGTGAAAAAAATTCAAATAGAAGTTTTCAAACATATAAAATTGATGTATATATTTAGATAAATCCCACACTAATGAGTAGCTAGAACGTAACATTTATGACTAAAAGAGAGTCCCTTAGTATTTGTTTCATTAATTGAAATCTAATTTCTCATTGATCAATAATCAAGATACTTATCAATTGAAATAAAATACTAAAATCATATATTTATATAGAGTAATCGATCATTATTATTATGTCAATTAAAAATATTAAAAAAAATTCCATGTTAAACAAAACTAAAACACTTTTATTTTGTAGAAATAAAATCACTATATACGTGGTACAAAAATTATATGAGTGAATTTAAAAGAAATTAAAATAAACAATAGAATAATTCACAATTTAAAAATCATATATACATGAAAAATTAATAGATATTTTAATTAATAAATTACGTTTTCAAATACAAATCATGGAATTTAAATATATTAGATAATGTTGACATTCGATATAATATAAATTACAATATTTTCTTATAGTCAATGACAAAATTAATTTTGAATGAAAAGTTTTTATATTCTAAAAAACATTCATTTGGTTGTTATAATGGACTTAATGTAGTCTATATTATTGATGTCTTATTTGTGATGAAAACAAATTTTCATTATATGATACCTTACAATTATAAACTATTTTATAATGTCATTGTGGGGTAGGGTTATCTTATAATATTATTCCTCATTGATGTAGTTTGTGTGGAGGTATTGGAATATCACAATTGTGACACTCTGTTTCAGTATATGATTCACTATTCTATGCATCATGATATTGGAAATATTATCACATAGAAATCTCTCAACAAGACTCTAAAATCTCAAATTTCACATAATGTTGGATGAAACATGAAAATGTAATTTTTGGGGCATAAACAAGACAATTATTTCTCTTACCTTCATATTATACTATAATGATAAAATCAAGTTACATAACAATGTAGTCGAGTGGGTTCACCATAATACCAAAACCATGCCTCTCTAAATGTTATTGTTTTTCACTTATGGGCACAATCTAATTTTAATTTTTTTAAATATTACCATTTTTATATAAAATAAATTGAGTATGAATAAATTTTCAAAAAAATGGTAATTATCCATTCATATGATGTGAATTCCTACCAACAGAAAAATAAAACTGTGGTGCACATTAGACCCCACAAAACCAAAATATGAAATAAACGAAAAATAATATTAAAAAAAATAAGAAATCCGGAAATTTATATTGTAACATGTTTTTACCATTTTCATTAGTTCTTAAACCCATATTTTGACCAATTTTTAATTGGGTTTCAGTTAATGGTATTTCAGGTGAAAACATTGCAATTTTCAATATTTTTGGGAATGTTCATGGTTGGCGCATAGTTTTCCAAAATAGTACTCCCTCTCAAGACAATATATGCAAACCTATGTAGGAAGTTTCCATGGTTAGTGCATAGTTTTCCAGATCATTAACCCTCTAAAGGGAAACTATGCATCCAATTTAAAGAGGCACGCGACTGCACCACATATTTTTGTCAAAATATGCAATTATGCCCAAAAAACCTTGCATACTTGTATATGACTAAATTTATTAAAATCCTAAACCCTCTTTTTATGTCCCACATGGACTAGTGTGACCCTAAGACAATTTATCTTTCCTTGGTTGATCCATAGAGTAGTTTAGGACCCCTACGAACCCTCCTAAAAGAGATTCAAAGCTAGGAAATATCATTTGATCTTGTCTCTTTTAGTTTCATCATCGAGATGAATATCTCCCGATATCACTTTTATCCTCTCTCGGGTTCCATGGATCACCATGTTTAATTGTGGATCTTATACCCTCTATTTTTGGGTCTAAATCCTGGTATGATACCTAGATTCTATTGTCATAATTCATCACTGAAAAATCACGATTAGTATTTAGTATTTTGAGATCCGTTGATTCCAAGGTATGTTTCTCCGACATGATAACTAAATCATATACCCCAAAAATAAGTTTTTTTTTAATTTGAAATATTTGAATTAATGAAATTTTATTGATTTAAATTAAATGGATTCCAATTGGTTTATTGCAAAAACCCAATTCTGTTCAATTGGGGTCTTAAAATCAGGTTTTGGAACAAAATTGGGAAAACCCCTGTAATGCCCTTACCCTAGTTACCCAGAGTCGGTGCATTATTACAAAACATTGGCATGATACTTGGAATAATGTCTGAAATGACCCATCAGTTTATTAGCCAGAGAAATACAAAAAAACATACATAATTTTTACATTACAACATGAAATAAACAAAAACCACATTGTGTCTCGCTTGACCATACAAATATATTTGGCCTATCCCTATGGGTTAATCATAATTTACTTCTTCACATCCTAGGAAAAATAAACCATAGAAATGGGTGTGATAAAATTCTCATTAAGGCAAAAAATATTGTGGAACTTTCATAAATAAGAATGAACATCTAAGGGAATATATAATACTAAAACAAAAGCCTTTTAAAATTAATCTTCAACATAATATGGAAAAGAAAAATAAAATAATTCCATATAAATATTTACATGTATATTATACTAGACAAATAATCACATGTAATATCAATAGAAAATTTCATAATTATGGAATGCATAATGCTAGACTTCATAACCACATAGTCAAATCCTTGTGCCAAGACTACAAATAAGATTTTTTCAATGCCTTGTGCCAAGACACTAGTTTTTCTAGTGGGACATACTAATACATCGAGGAGCTATAGTGGGCTCCGCTCGTCACTTAATAAGTACAATTCATTCCTTATATGAAAAGTGTGAAATAAAATCTAAACATTCGTATTAAAACATGCATACGAAATGTCAATACATTAACCACAATCCATGAATGGTATAAAAATACCACTTCCATATTAAAAAATATCTCATTCAATATAATATGAAAGATTGTATTGTAAAAAATAAACCTTAATCAAGAATAAAATACAATGATAGATATTGACATAGATGAAAATAATCAGTAAAACTATTTGATAGAAACATCACTTTTTCTCGATAATAGTTAAAAGTCTCACTATTTATCAAAGAAGTCATTTAAAAGGGATTTTTTAATCAAAGTGTCCCAGTCCAATTTGAAACTTTTGAAAGGAATATTAATTTCAAAACATTAATTTACATATAAATATATACTAAAAACCATTTCAGAAACACGGACATTAATGAGAAATATTAACAATAATAAATCATTAAAACATTTAAAATGATATTTTCGTTAAAGAGTTCATAAACAAATGAAATACAATTGAATACAACTAATTGAGGTAACCAAAACATTATAATATCATGATAATGAAGGGATTAATTATATATTTTGAAGAAGTATATTATATACACCTATCAAAGTGAATTAGTGCATAACAATAAAGAAGTCTCAATTGAATGTAAATTTAGATGAAATCCATTATAAAGATTGTATCCTTCGGTTAAGGATAAATCAACGAAATAATTATGTCTAAAAAATATAAATACACTAATTATAATTGAATATTCAATTTAAATCCATCATATGAAATTCACATATATTCTTGTAATAGAAATAGAAATGACATGGATGTTTAACGCAATGAATGGAAATTGAGTTAATATTACTCTTATCAAGTTCATATCGATGACTTGAGAATTTAACAATGGAGAGATTATGTGTATAAAAAGCATATCCACTAAAAGGGGAGTGGAAATTACTACATTAATAAATAAATAATGATTTCACACATAAACATGGAGTAAAATAATCAATGATGTTTTCGTAAAACCGAATGAGTGGAATTTAAAAATTAGAAATTACCTTACCAATTAGGTAACTTACGAAAAATACACCTAATGGAAAAATAATAATTAAATAAAGATATAAATACCCATAAATGAAAGTATATTTCACAAAGTGTACAAATATGGGGCCGTACATACATCACACATAAGAAATAGTGGAAAATATTTCATGAATCTCACTGGAATAAAAGTGAGGTAAGAAATACGTTACCACATTGTAATCAAATCAATTCGTATGACCAAAAGTTAAAAACCACCAAATTAAGCACAGAATACAATGAATATAAATGGAATAATGATAATATATATCATATTTCAGTACAAAATACATCACATGTAATAAGTAATTGGCGAATAATGTAAATCTAAAGGAATTAAAAGTGAGATAAAAACCCCCTTAGCTCATGTCCGACTAGACTCATATGTTCCATGCCCGTCCGAAATAATAAAATTAATAAATTTATATTCAATTAAGAAAAATTTTAATTTTAATTATTCCTTTTATATCACATATTACCATTAAATAACAATTAGTTAATTATTTGAGTTCATATCGGACATTTGGTGGATGTTCAAAACTTAAGTGAAAAATGAACTTGTTATAATTACAAATTGTCCGTGTCGTCATAATTTCATTATCTAATTAATGATATTAATTATTTAGTTAAAATATATTTCATATATTTCAAATATATATATTTATAATTACATAACATTTAGGGATAAGAAGTGAAATTCATCGTTCATGGAGACAGTTAGCGGTATATACGCATAAACTCTACTTTCATTTATATTTCGTATTGTAATCGAATTAAAACATAATTATATATAGAAAAATTATAATTAAAATATAATATCATATATAATATCATTAATTTTACCATTTATACATCTGACATATGGCTTTAACAAGTCATATCACTTTGAGGGGGTGGTAGTCCACACTTCCTCAAATGAAATTATCGCATTTACCAATTATGGAAACCATAATGATATGATATAAATTAAAAATAATGAAGAATAAAAAACATAAACATAGTGGATATCATATATTAATACATTTCCATCTTAATGGACACCTTGAGAGGTGGTAGGATATAATTGAAAAATCATTATTTCGTGAGGCGTTAGTTTTCCATCCACAGAAAAAAAATTTATTTAACCATTATATGGTGGTGTGTGTAAGTATAGATCGAACCGTTATCAGAATAAAATAAATGTATATTCATGATACTGGTTTTGTTAAAGGGGAAATTAATAAAAACTATTTATTGTTTTCAGAAGTAAAATAAAGGAAAACAATTTAAGAGAAATTATTAACTTTAATTCGTGCAACTCCTTCTGGTTTAAACTAAAAGGGCTTCTTGAAGTTTCTTCTTCCTAAGGTAAGGATTCTAGGTGGAAGAGAGGGATCTTGATAGATTATTTTGAAGGGGTTTTTATGATACAAGGGTATTTTGAAGTGTGTGGAATGTGTTATAAGTGAGGGATTTTTATAAGAGGAAGGAGGGGCTCTTTATGAAAGTGTGAACATATTATTTAATTATATAATTATTTTCGATTTATAAATGTCCAAAACGAATTGATGTAGAAGATAAGATGACTCATGATTAAAATAAAATCATCCAATAATATATTGGATAGTTATTGGATATTGTTATAATATTTATAATTTAATTTATTTGAATCGTTTATTAATGTGGCAAACACTGCATCATTATTGTGTAACAAATATTTTAATTTATATGATGTTTAAAAATTATAAAAAAATTACCATGATTTAGGAAATATTTTAAGATTTCAAATGAATTTTTATAGTTGAAAATATAACTTATATATCCCAATGTAAAAATTAATACACTAAAATGTATTTGTTAATGTCATTTTTTTACATTAATTTAATTAAAAAATGTGCATTATCACTCTTATGTGGCTCCAGGGGGTCCCAAAATCGATCCAAGGATGCCCATGGTCGTACATGACTCATAAAATAATGTTATGACATGTGTTAAGGTAATTTTTATATTATTATAGCATTCATTTTACCTTGAATTGCCCTATTTGCCTTTAACTGCTGTAAATAACGGTCAAAAGTTACTATTCACAAAAAATTATCTTCATCTTGTTCAACCACATTTTACTTCCTAATAACAACAATTTATTTCAGATTATTGAAATTCAATTCAGAGAAGCGGTAAAATTTTATTTACATTAAGAATTCAGTTTTTAACAACAACACAATGTTTTCATTATTCATCAAAAATATCAGTTTTTCAGAAAAATACCAATAATTTTGCCAAATCTATATTTGATATTAAAAATTCAAAAATGTTTTCTATTTTTCAAAATTAAAAACATTTAAGTTTAATTAATTAATTTAAAATTAATTCCCATTGTTAAAATAAAAATTGCGTGTTTTAAGAAATAATAACTATCAAAAGATTAACACTTTTTTATGTTAAATTTCGTTGTGAAATTACATAAAATGACCAAAATTGGATTAAATGGTATATATGTAATATAATTACTCATTAAAACCAATTAAAAAGATAATCTAACCATATAAATTAATTAGATTAAAAGCCATTTTTGAATTAAAATGTATTATTTCTCACTAATCATTAAACAAATGTAAATCGACAGAAAAGTACCAAAATTTAATCCAAATTAAATTTTAATGTCCCAATTATAAAGAAGAATTTTATTTTCCCAGATTTAATATATAAAAGTTTCAATTATTGGACATAAAAGGGGTTCCCCATTAAAATGTAGTGAAAATGAATTATTTAAAAAATACTACTATTATTTGAAAAAAATGAATTTGTTCTTATATTATGTCTATGAAATAAATAATATGGATTAAAAAATTATATGGAGTATATAAAATTCAAAATTTAGTTAATACTATTCATAGCAACTTTTTTTAGTGAACAGCTAGTTTGGTATGTTGTGGTCTGCTCGAACACAGTGTTGTGCATAGCACAAGTTATTGACTTATTTGAAGATATAACGTACCATGAAACCATTTGTGTTACATTCTCCCCTCCTTCTAAAAATAGCATCCTCACTATTTCAAATTTTATTTTGAAAATAAAATGGAAAAAATAGAAAAATACCTTTGTGTAAAACCCACATCGAAAATTGGGTTAATAAAATTTAGTCATAATAAGAGGGAAGGGGAAATGAATAAAGTCATCACCAAATAATGATCTATATTTAGAGAACATTGTTGTCAATGAGAGACACATAATTGGGGGTAAAATGTAAATATTTATAGAGAGTGATTGAGGTCATCAATCATAAACAATTGTAAATTTGAGGGCCTCAAAGTCATCAATATATTATGATTTAAAATATCATCGGTTCAACAAAACATAATAAATTAGGATAACACAATTTTGGTTTTAAGATCCCTTACCCAAAGACAAAGAATTAATTTATTCAATGAATTAGGGGAAAAATATACTTGATAAGTAGAGTTTAATCCATTAACTAATTAAAAAAAAAACTCATCTTTCACTCCAAACGATGAGTATTCAAGAAGACTTGGTCACAACTGAAGCACTAGAATCAACTTATATAAAATCACATAATTCAAAATGGATGAACAATATATTTTCCTTTTCATTAGAGATTAACCAATACAAAAATGGATAGTAAAGGATCCGATGATCCCCAAAAAGGATAATCCTGTAGAGAATGAAATACTAATCTTAATTTCTAAAAATAAATCAACAATTCCCAATATTTAATAAATACCATTCAATAAACATTTGTCGATAAAATAATTCAATATAATCCATAAAAATATTAAATCCCAATACTCAGAATAACTTGCTTACATAGTCTTCCAAATTAAATTGTATCTCCAAATAACATCAACTACTCTTAAAGTCACATACTTTAAATTAATTAACCTAATCACGTATTCTCTATGACAGGTTAATCATTTCATTAAATAACCCAAATCTGAATAAATCAACAATAATAACATAGATAAAAAACCACCATTAATCCTCAATTGAAATCACATAGTATACTATTTTTTTTAGGCATATGGTGTTCCGAAAAGAGTGAACTTCTTTCAAAATTACCTTTATCTCTTAATCACCAAATCATTTTCCTACATTATGGATATATATTTGATAAAACATAATATTCTAAATCAACATATAATTTATCAATAATATTATTCAACTGAAAATAATTAGTCACACCAACTAGGGACTTCACGTAGTCCAGTTTGAGGTGATAAATCCCACTCACACATTGATTGTGGGTTCGATTCCCACATCTTTTCCATACATTATATGATGTCACAAAGTCTGGGTGTTTTCCTTTTTCTAAAAATTTATTTTATAACATTCCCAAATTGAGATAGATTCCCTAAAATAATAATAACATAATTTAACCACCAATGTTATCTCATACCTCTCATTTTTATCCTAAAAATTAATAACATGTAATTGCCTCAAATTCAAGGATCATATAATCCAAATTGGTTATTTATAACTATATCCACAAAAGAAAAGATAATTCTTCATGGAATATACTTTTCACATAAAAAACTGTAGGGTTACACATACAAGTTAAAATTATTACAATTTAATCCCATCAACAAAGAGCACTAATACTTTTAAACATTTAGTTATCCATTAATTTCCACATAGGTTCTTCATTGAAAAATATGTTTTCTTATAGAATAGGGAATTGACTCGGGTAATTCCCAGGTCCCCTACATTTATGGAAAACGACTGTACATGGATTCTTGGGATCATTTTTATTTTCTGCCATAGTATTCATTATTTTCTTCTCATCAATTCTTTACTTTATGTCCTTATTTCCCACACATAAAGCATTTCATTATTCCATTGAGACAGATTCATCGGTGTGTCCTCCCACATTTCCTTCATGATTTAAAACAAGCTTTCTTTTCTCCATGGTCTCCACTACTGGAGCTCTTATCATTCACTACAATTCTCTTCATTATTGAGTCGGAAATTGGTTAATATATATTTTGTTGATCATATTTTTAGAAACATGATTCATCATGAACACATTATCTTTTACACCTGTCAACATTCCATTTCATTTTTCATTTCCACCACCGATACCACCATGTACATCATGTTCAATGTTACTATGAAATCCTAGGAACTCAGCCATTGACTAAAACTAGAAAGCATTATGTGAGTAACAGTAGTCATAAAATAATTTATATAATATCATGACACCATATTTTCAATCTAAAACACCTTAATAATAACCAAGATCATTTATTCTCATCCTATATAAAAATCATTCAAATAGGTTTGTAAATAAAATGTGAATTATCCTATTCAAATACCCCGGGAGTGTCATAACAAAGAGTGCATCAAGGCCCATTTTCGTGTACCAGGATACCACGGGTCAATCCTGAAACACCTTTTCAATGTTTTCACTCCTAGGTAGATCTATGCTTGAGCTGCCTCTACCTTCTCATATATAGACATTGATTTATTTCTTGGAAAACCCTCTTAATATTAACAATAACAAATTTTTAGTACGTTCTTCTATACTAATACTCAAAGACTATCTTAGGGTACTGTTTTCAAATCATAGTTTTTCTAAATCTAGCTTCCATGGTACAGAATATACTTCTTCTGATACCTACTGTAACACCCAACCCTAGTTACCCAATGTTGGTGCATTATTACATAACATTGGCATGATACAATGAATCCTTTCTTGAAATACAGATCAGTTTAGTAGCCTTGGAAATACAAGATACATACATAAGGTTTATATTTCATCATTAAATAAATAAAAATGAAATTTTCCCCCTTGAACAAAATCATATCCTTAGCTTATCCATGCGGGTTAATGAAAATATAGTTCTTCAAATCATGGGAAAAATTAAACATACAAAGGGGAGAGCTCAAATGCTCAGTAAGGATAACAGTATAGCAGAAACATTCATAAATAATCATAAACATTTAAGACAATGTATAAGTCTAACAAAAAATCCTTTTAAAATTAATTGTCAACATAATATGGAAAAGATAAATCAGATAATTCCATTTACATATTCACATTGATATTATACTAGTCGAATAATCACATGAAATATCAACAACTAATTTCTTAATGATGGAATGCATAATGCCAGACCTCATAACCACATAGTCAAGTCCTCATGCCAAGACTACAAATAAGATTTTGTCAAGGCCTTGTTCCAAGACACTAGATTGTCTCATTAGAGATACCGATGCATCAAGGAGCTATAGCGGTCTCTACCCTTCACTTACTAAATCCAATGAATTCTTCATTTGAAGATGATTAAATACAATCTAAACATTTTTATTAAAACTAGAATACTAAATGTCAATACATTAACCACAAATCCTGAATGGTATAAAAATAGCACATCCAAAATCAAACATAATTCAATCAATATAATATCATATATTTTATTGTAATAAATCAAACCCAATAAAGAATAACATACAATGAAGTATATTGACATATATGATAATAATTAGAAAAACTATTTGATAGAAATACCCGTTTTTTTTGAAAACATTTAAATGTCACACAATTTATTAATGAAGTCATTCGAAAGAGATTTTTAATCAAACTGTCATATAAGACTTTGAAAATTTTGAATGGAATTTTAATTTCAAAACATTCATGTCCATATAAATAAATACTCAAACCGATTTTTTAAACAGGGTCATTAATGTGAAAGTTTTAGAAGAATAAATCTTTAAAACATTTAAAATGATATTTTTGTTTAAGAGTTCTTAACAAAATTAGAGACATTGTAATACAAATAATTGAGTTAATAAAAACATTATAATATCATGAGAATAAAGGGATTAATGATATATTATGTAATATTATAGTATATACACCATATAAAAGTTGATTGGTGTATAAAAACCAAGAAGTCTCAATAGAATTTAAATTGAGATGAAATCCATTTTGATGACCGTATCTTTGGGATACAGATAAATCAGTAACATAATTTTGTGTGAAAAATATATATACACTAAATATGATTGGATATTCAGTTTATGTAAATCATATTACATTCACACATATTCTTGTAACAACAATACCAATGACTTGAATGTTTAACTATGTGAATAGAAATTGAGTTAAGATTTCTCTTAACAAGTTCATATCGATGACTTGAGAATTTATCAATGGTGTGATTATGAGTATCAAAAGTATATCCACACAAAGGATAGTATAAATTAATAAATAAATAAATAATTAGTTATTTCACACAAAATCATGGATTAAAATAATCATTGAAGTTTGCGTAAAACCCAATGAGTGGAATTCAAAATTGGAAATTCCCTTAGAGATTTGGTAACATATGAAACATACACCCCATGAAATAAGGATCATTAAATGAAGATATAAATACCCAAAAATAAATTTATATTACACAAATATTACAAATCAATGGAATTACATACACCACACAAAGGAAATAGTACCAAATATAGAATGAATCTCAACAGAATAAAAGTGTGATAAGAAATAGTTTACCACCATGTAATCAATCGAGTTGTATGACCAAAACTTAATAACCACAAAATAAATCACAGAATACCATGACTATACAGAGACTCATGAAAATATATATCATATTTGGTACACAATACACCACATGCAATAAATAAGTGGCAAACAATGGAAATCTCACGGAATTAAAAGTGGGATAAGAAACCCCTACCCTCATGTCCGACTTGACTCATATATTCCATGTTGTTCCTGAATAATATAAATAAGTTAATTTAATATTCTTTAAGAGAAATTTTAATTTTTATTATTCCTTTTATATCACTTATCACCTTTCTATAATAATTAGTTAATTATTTGAGTTCATATCAGACATTTGGTTGATGTTCGGAACTTTAGTCCAAAAGTAACTTGTTATAGTTACAAATTGTCCTCGTGGTCAAAATTTCATTATCTATAGAAAGATATTATTTAATATGATATAATATATATCATAACTATCCATTATATATATATAATAGTACATATCATTTTGAGATATTAAATGAAATGCACCGTTTATGGAGATGGTAAGTCGTACGTACGCATGAACGCTACTTCCATTCATATTTCATATTATAATGGGATCCAAACATATGGATATATATGTATATTATAATTCCAATGTAATATCATATATAATATCATTAACTCCATTCTTTATACATCACACATATGGCATTAATGAGTCATATCACTTTGAGGGGTGGTAGTCTGCACTACCTGAAATGAAATTATCACGCTTACCAATTTTGTAAACCTGAAGGTATTTTATAAATTAAAAATAAATAAGCATAAAAAACATTAAAATATTATATATCATATATAAATATAGTTCCATATTATTGTCCACCATGATAGGAGGTAGGAGATAATTGAGCAATCACCGTTTCGTGAGGCGTTAGTTTTCCATCCACAAAAACAGTATGTTATTTAACCATTAGATGGAGATGTGTATAAGTGTAGTTTGAATAAATAACACAAAAACAACCTAGTATATTATGGACACTGGTGTTGCTGTCAAATAATGGAATAAAAAGAGTTTTGGGGTTGGATAAGTAAAATAAAATAAAATAATTTAAGGGGAACTATTATCATTAATTCGGGTAACTCCCTTTGGTTTGAACCAAAAGGCTTTTTGAGATTCATTATACCAAATTCAAGGATTATAATTGGAATATAGGGATCTTGAGATGTTATTTGTGTGGGGTTTGAATTATCCAATGTTCTTGAGAAGTGTGAGAAATGGGTTAGAAGTTAGGGCTTTTTAAAAGGTGGGGAGAGGCTCTTTAGGAAAGTGCGAAAATATTATTTTATTATATAATTAATTTTGGTTTATAAATGTCAAAAAAAATTAAATTAGATTTTAAGATGACTAATGGTATAAATAAAATTATCCAATAATAATTGGACTGGTTTTGGATTTTTTATTATTATTTATATTCTTATTTATTTAAATCATTCATTAATGAGGTAAACATTGTATCATTATTGTGTCAAAAATATTTTAATTTATATGATATCTAAAATTTTTTAAAACAATATGATGATGTAGGAAATATTTTTAGTTTTCAAATTTATATTTATAGTTGAAATGATAACTTATATAATCCCATGTAATAATTGATTTACTAAAAGATATTTGTTGATGTCATTTTTGTCTTTACATTAAGTTAATTAAAATAAAGTTTTATTATAACTCTTAAGTGACTTCATGGGGTACCAAAATCAACTAAAGGATTCCCATGGTCATCCATGAGTCATTAAATAAGGTTAGGACAAGTTTTAATGTAATTTTGTATTATTATAATATTATTTTTACCTTGAATTACCATATTTACCTTCAACCGTAGTAAGTATAATTCAAAAGTTACTATTTAAAAAAATATTTTTCATCTTATTAAAAAACATTTTACTTAATAATAATTACCATGAATGTAATCTTTTTGAAATTTAATTCACAGGAGTTGTAAAATTTCAGATAAATGAAGAAGTCGGTTTTTAACTACAACTCAGGTTTTCACTATTCATCCAAAAATGAAGTTTTTCATAAAAATACCAAAAATTTTTCCTAAAATATATTTTATATTATGAATTAAAAAATGATGCTTATTTTACCAAATTCAAAAAATATAAGTTGCTTTAATTTTTAAAAAATTAATTCTCTTTGTCAAAACAAATACTGTGTTTTTAAGAAATAATAACTACCAAAAGATTGACTCTTGTTTATGTTCAATTTCAAATTGAAATTACTTAAAATGACCAAAATTAGATTAAATGGTTAAAATATAATCTAATTACACTTTAAAACAAAAAAATATAATATAACCATATAAATAAATTAGATTAAAATGTAGTTTTGAAGTAAAATACTGTATTTCTCACTATTCATTAAAAAAAATAAACATTATCAGAAAAATACCAAAATATCATCCAATGTAAATTTTAATGTCACAATTATAATGATGAATTTTATTTTTTCCAATTAAATAAAAACAATTTTCCAATCTTATATTTAAAAAGAGTTTTCCATTAAAATGTTGTAAAATTTCAGTTTTTATTAAATTAATTCTATTATCTAAAAAATGAATCTGTTCATATATTATTTATATGAAATAAATAATATGGATTGTAAAATTATATGGAGTATATAAAATTCAAAATTTATTAAATAAAATTCATAACCTCTTTTTTACAGCTAGTTTGGTAAGTCGTGGCGTGCTCGAACACAGTTTTGTGTATAACACACGTTATTAAATTACATTGAAGAGATATCATACCATAAAATCATGGGGTATTACAACCCCCCATTCCTTTGAATTAGTGTTCATTTACAGGAATTGGTAAAATTTAAATTACATAATAAAAATTGTGTATTAGATTTGATTGAAAAATTGTGGAAACCCCAATTCCATTGAATTGGTGTTTTTTATATAATTTATGGAAATTGATTGAAATTAAATTGTCTAATTTGACTATAAATTTTAATTGTAAAATTTAATTGTGAATTTACATCAAATTTTAATTTGTGAAAAATTTCTTAAAATGGTTTTGATAGAAAACATTGGGTTTTTACAATGAAAAAACATGTTTTTGTTATTAAAACACATTTCGGTTTTCATTTTGAAAATCGGAATATTTGTAATATAGAATGGGATTTAATTTTATTATAATGATTCTTATAATAAATTTCACATGGTTAATTGGTTATTATATCACATGAAAGACTTGGGTAGTTAGTGAGTTTTCTGAAAACACACTATGATTTACTATATTCAATGATAATAATTCATCATCTCATGAACATAAAGGGATGGTGATAATGTCACCTTTTTCTATACCAATTTGACATGTGTATAAACAAATTATATTGTATCATTGAGTGTGTGGAGTTCCTTATCCGGTAACTATCATACCTTTTTAGGAATATGAACATGTTTCTCATTTTTTATTTGAAATGAATATATTCCATTTTTGTAAACTATTTTACATTCAAGGGGAATATTTATAAACAGTTTTACATAAAAGTGTTTATTTATGTTGTTTTTATAATGATCTATTTTCATTAAAGTATTTCCATCAAATGAAATGTTTTTCCACAATTTGAAATGTAAAGAATAATTTTTTAAATTATTCACTTAAAATTCCAAACCTATTTGTTTGAAAACATTTAAGCTCTTGTTTTGATAAATACATTTAGGGATATTATAATGGAATCCTTATAGAGACCATACTTTGATTTTTAGCTCACACCCTACCTATGCCTTCGGGTGTCGGCAGATTTTAACCTTCTAGGTTTGAGCATGGGTAAAGCACTAATTCAAGATAGATCATTCTTATTCATATGTTGACAGGTATAGTTAATTCAATTATGACATAGGCTATTTATATACAGTATTTTACTGAAAGATTTCTAAAGTAATTCGGTTTTTCATACTTTTTTGACTTTAAGAACACTTCTCCCAGTCGAGTTTCTATTTTATTTAAACTAATGTGCTATCATTCTTCTATAATGATTAAGGATAAATATTTCCCACAGAAGTTTTTTATAATCTCAAGTGCTAGTAACACACCGTTAGGATTAATAATTCCCTTATATACATGGCATGGTCATCTTAGTTATCAGGCTATCATGGAACTCAGGATGGTCTTTAATAGAGTGATATCAGATCTCTACGTCGATCTTCTCCTCATGAAATTGATATGCAGTTATGTCCACTTGTCGGGAGATATAAGGTAGTTATGGTTGATTTCATGTCCATGTCTCACTTTAATGAAACTTAAGTAACTATGGGTTCCCAGGGAACAACATATTCAGGATGAATTCTAATATTTTATATACTTTTTATTTAGAAAACATTAAATTAAAATTAATTTTATTTACTAGTTATGATTATTTTTCCCATGATTATTCATTTCTGTGTTAATCTGATGAATTCTTTATTTTCTACTGATGTTGTGTTGCCTCATTCCTCATAGAAGATGTGTGAATCAGATCTAAGAAAAAGATGCTTCTAAACCATAGTGATAAAATCCTTTTATGGGCCTAAATTTGGTTAAGTTGATTTTGTGTACTATCCATGCTCTGGGTTAGAAACCACCACATGTTTCTACTCAGGATCCAACTATGGGCCTCAAAGGGATTCACTATGGGAATATCCTAATATTTTCATTTTCCATAATCCAGCACCGATCAACGTCTGAAATGAACCTCCAATTCTTGAGGAATGGATAACCTAGATGGAATAGTGTTTGGTTTCGTGGATACACCTAAATAAATTAATGTAAACATGAAACCATCATGTTGTTAGGACCATGAAATACATAGTTTGAAACTTTTGTAATGGGAAATAAGAATGAGAACATATTTTATAAATACAACAAAGTTATTTTAACCAAAATTTCTAATCCAGAAACAAAGTCGTTTCCCAAGGATACATAATTTTTTAAACATGATCATGCAATCAGTTCTGTGAAAGAGTATGAAAACCATTTTTCTGATTTTGTGCATTTCGCATATGATATATTATCAAATGATTAGATGAAGGCTAAATGTTTTGTTTTGGGACTTCATCAGGAAATTAGTTCCCATGTTTTCTTTCTTATGATTGGTTCTTATACTGATGTTCATAATAGTAAACTAATGGTTGAAATGGACCTATATAGTAAGTCAGGGTTATCGGGAGTTTCATTCTCACAAACTAGAACCATGAGTTCCTTAAAAGTAAAGAATAATTGTGATCATTCATTAGTGGTTATCAACAATAATGACACTCTAGACCTATTGATGTACCAGGAAGAGGCCCATTGATTTTCTACCAGTGTGGAATGCCTAGGAATTGTAATATGATTTCCACTAAGGCACCCAAGATATTTGTATCTTATCTATACATAGGACACATACATAAAATCTTCCAAATTTATTCCACTTTTTATAATGTAATTGGATCATCATATCATCATAAAATTCTTTGTAAATCATATATTTCATGTATAAAAGGCTTTTAGACACATGCATTTTGAATGAAGCTTCTTCATGCAATAGATGTGTCTTTATAAGAAGCAGATATGAGTCATGTGACCTTGATATGTACCATCATGATAGCTTCATCGTTTTTTAATTCATTTTTTTGTTACTAGTTCATCTCATTCATTTATTTCATCATGTATTTTTCATGTACTAAATCTTCTTATGGAGCCTTTATCATAGGTTATAGAGTCTACTACACCCCTTTGTGCAAATAGATATATGGGCTTCCAAATTTCTGCTTGTGTTTTCTCTCTAATAGCTGTCAATATTTCGTTATGTTTTCTATTTCTTGAAACAAAACCAAATGATGTCATGTTTTTAATAGATTCTTTCATTTTCAATAATGATCAGATTTATTTTTATCCTTGGAAAGTCTCCATTAATAATCCTAGTAGTGTTTGACATGTTTTTCAAGGTGAATGGGACCCATGGTTGAATAGAGGCAACACATATTTTCCAATGTTGGAGAATGTAATATGATTGTTTTCATTTGACCTAGATCAAGAACCTTTGAGTGATGATATCTATCTAGATGTCAAAATGTTTTCAAATGTCGTTCTATATGACTTCTCTAGGTTGACACGAGTAATGGGGGAATAGTTTTATATTTATTTATTTTTTGGTACTCAACCAGTATCTATTCCTTATTACCACATGGATATTGCTAAACATAAAGAGTTAAAGGCATAGTTGGATGATCTTCTAAATAAAATATTTTTTACATCCGAGTGTGTCACCTTGGGAAATGCCAGTTCTATTTTATAAAAAATATGATTGTTCACTTCAACTATGTGAGGATTATACAATGCTCAATCGAATGATGATAAAGAAAAAAATACATGAGTACCTTGATACCATCACATCAGTCTTTTGGGATAAAATCCTTGTTTACTCTGTGGATGAGGAGGGTCATGTGCATATCTGAGGGAAGTCATCAGTTTGTTGGGAATTAAATATCTTTATTCCAAGCATCTGAAATAGGTTTTATGGATTCAAGATGTGATTTCTTGTGACTTGTGGTGTCAGAACAAGAAATGTCAATTTATCCATATTATTTAATAGCAATTAGGACATAGGGTAAATTTAAAAGTGATTTTGAGTTTCGTAGCTTATTGGGTCTAGATAAATATTTTCAATAGTTTGTTAATTAATTCTTAGTGTGGAATTCTATGATTACTATTATAAAATTAAATTGATTATTGTTTTATTGGGATGAAAAATGTAAGAGTTATTTTTTAGATGAAATGTATTTTGAATACTGCACCAATTTTGAATCTTCAAGAATCCAAGTAATGCTATGTGTTCTTATGTGATGAATCAAGTTCAGGTTATGTATAATTCTTTATTTAGGGAGGTTATATTGGTTCATAGGCATGTCATCATGTTGGACCACATGAGAAGAATTATCCAACACACAACATTGAACAATTAGTTATGATTCACACTCTTAAGAGTTGGCGATATTACCTTTATGGAGAAAGGTGTACCTTATCTTCATACCATAAGAGATAGAGTAACATCTTCTCTCAAAAAACATTTTAATATCTTATAGATGTTTTTGGTGGAATAGATACAATATTTCTACTTGGACATCTCCTACACCTAGAGGAAATTCAATTTCATTGTAGATACATGGAGCATGAAAATTTCATCCCATGTAGTTAAATTATCATCGAATGATCGGAACACGATGGTTCTCTTTTAACAATTTTATATTAGACTCTATGGATCTTAGGATGAGGTTTCTTTGGGATGTTTTATATTCAAATTTTCTCCTCTTAATAAGATTTCTCAGGAACATTAGCTTGATTATTTGTTTCGTAACATTATATACTATTTTTATGATGGGGAGGATGTGGTTACATGGTCCTTATCTAAAGATAAAAAACTATTTTTTGAAACATTTTTTCTACAATCATTGGAAAGGAAAGATTATGTGGGACACTTCCATAACACCCAAAGAGTTGTTAACCTCAAAACCATGTAGATGGTCAATGAAATGCGACATCATTTCTTATGGCCATGTATGATATGGTACATTGTTGATTTTTTATCGCATTGTTATACATGCTATCATGTTATGGACAAGCACCATAAACCATTATGTTTTCATTAGAAACATCCAATCC
>CAUJRU010002842.1:0-63732 GCA_963277665.1 Viscum album | reverse complement strand
GATTATTTTCTAAGTGAAATATTAAATTTACCAAATTGTATGTTTAAATTTACCTATTTCTTTTTTAATTTATAAGATGTTTGAATATTTATGTTCTTTATTACTGAAAATTATTTTTTTATTATAAGACACTTTTATGGGAAAAGAGAGAAACCACATAAAACCAGAGCAAGAAATTAGATCGCCCCATCCCATCAAGTGAGCCAAGAACAAGCCTTCACCGACATAGGACCCCTCAACAAGCAGTCCCGTGCAGAAGCACAGGCACAGAACTGATGGCGAAGCCATACCCTCTCAAGCATCCAATTCCAAGAGACCTGCATCGATAAAGACTTAATGCTCAAATAACCTTCCAGAGTAGGTCCAAAAAGCATTCTGAAAACAAGAAAAAACAAAATTGCAAAAAAAAAAGTTGATTCGGAGAAACCATAGCTCACACAACTGATTCGCTCACACCCGCCAACCATCGTAAATTATGTAGCTAAAAAGGAATTTAATATTACCGGAGTCTATCTCCCTAAATAGTTTCCATGTTAAGGATTATAGATTTAAATCTGCTTCTTCCAATATCCGCTTCTCAAAAACATACACTAGTTGGCACCAAGACTGAATGTGCTCCTCAACACTGATATTTCCATGGTTGAAACCCCCTACCAAAATTGAGTCTTGTTTATCAATCCAAGAATATTTATCCTCATTAAGGGACACCTCTAGAGACCTCCCCATCATTGTAGCCACTTACTTCTCAGTAGCATTAAACAACTGGACTTGTTCTATCACTTCTTATTCAGTTATTAAAACTAAGAACAAGGACTGAAAATCCTGCTCCCCTGGACTTCTATGTCTCGGAGGTTCCATAGAAATTCTATTGTCACTCCTGGAACCCCTAGTGCTATTCGGGCTTAGAGCCTCATCAGTAAAGTGGCCGTGTACATTCCCTTTGGAAAATGCCACACCAACTCTGTTTCCCTCACCTGAAATATCAAAATTAGAGCACAAAACATCCTTTGAAAGGACTTCAAACCTGTTGCTCAAAGAAATTGAGTCCAAATTTTTATTATTTGGTTAATTTATCAAATATTTTTTTCTTATAATTAATTAATTAATTATCAAATATAATTTGAATTTAATTATTTATTTTTAATTTTATAGTTCAATAGTTTATTTATTTCTATTTACAATGTTTTTAAATAACATTACAAAAATTAGTATTAAATATATATTTACTGTATTTTTAATCTTAATTTAATTTAATATATGTTTTGTTTTAGTGTAGAAAATGTTTTTAACAAATTTTTGGCATAGTCCCATAGTGATTGTGCCTTCTACAATGGTTGTATACCTAAATTTAATCAACTGTGTGTATGTTTGAATTTTGGAAAATGGAATGATAAAAAATAAGGCTTATCAAGTGAACATATGTGTATTTGGATCTACCATGGGTATTAGACCAAAAAATGGATCCTTTAACTATTCCAGATGAAAAGAAAATTGGAAAACTATAATGTCAACTTTAGTGATATATTGATCCATCATGCCTCCATGGTCGATAAGACAAGTTCTTAATAAGAAAAACCCTTAGAGCATAAAAAATGAGAATTGGACCCCATTGTAACCACATCCGTGATTAACAAAAATTGATACTCAACCATTTGTCGAAGAAGATAAATGTAGGAACTAGTTTGTGTCAAATTAGAGCATGCTGGTGAAGTTGATTCAGGACAAAGTTCCTTAAAAAAGATAATAGACTGGTCTATTTTGAAGAATCTATATCCCATGAATCAAAAAACGAACCATTTATTGGGAGGAAGAATCAATGAATACCTATATTGATGATGAAATAAGTCAAGAAATGTACCAAGGTAGTTGGGGTAAATCAACATTGTTGAAACTGAGTATAGGGAAATACTTAAAATTAGGAAACACTATGGAAGAGATGTCAAATGTCATTCTTGGGACTCATATGATGAAAATTTTATTTTGGATCAAATATAGTAGCAAAGAAGGTTAATATATATATTAATGATGAATATAGATTAGTTTTGTTTAGCCTATTGATATTGAGCTGATATTTAATGTTATCTTATGACTAGTGATGACATTAGAAATTGATTATAAAAACAATGGATCTAATATGAACTGAACTGCTGTTTGGAGGCTAAAATGAATCAAACAATAAAAGGTGTCATTGGGACTGAATTGGTAATCAATTTTAGATCGACTGTGGAAGATTTAATTTAATGTTGACTGAAATTAACCACAATCCAATGAATGGATATGGGGGTTTCAAATCACAATGAGGAGGAACTAAGATATTAACTGAATTAGAAATGATGAATAAGTTTTTATTGTATTAATAAGAGTTTATATTGGGGAGTATAATTGTTCTCCAACACATAAGAAGTTGAAAATTGATGGTTTTAGAGAATGGATACCTATAATACTCTTATAAAATAGGAATTTGATGCATTAAAAAAGGTATGAATGAAAATGACAATTGTGGGGCCTCATGTATCCCATGACCATGGTTTTGTGTTATTAATTGTATTCCCACAAATAGATCAAAATTTTTCTTAGGAGAAATTGAGTGGATCTCATTTTGGTTTCTAATTAGAGAGAAAGATCCACCTACGACACACTGTTAGGATTCAGGATCGAACCACTTAACATGAGGATTAATTTTCCAATCCATGAATTCTTGTGTATACATGTGTATTCTAACAAGCTTGAAGTAATTCTATAAAGATAATAAAATGAAATGTGAGTCTTATAAGAATGATTTTAAATTATCATTTCACTTGTCATTGAAATTATCCCATTACTTTTTTATGTCACATGTTTGGAAGAGGTGGAGAGATAATGAAGAGTGAATCTAGTTAGAAACACATATAGATTAATTTGAAATAGATTTCATGTGGGTGTGTCATAGTTGTTATATGTGGACCACCTCCATCATGTGTAGGTAACAAACAAAAAAACCACTACAACATGTTTGATGATTTGGTTTAGATTGAGTTAAAATGGTGAAAGATGAATTTGAATAACTAGAAAATAACTTATGTAATGTATAAGTCCTTCAGGATAATTTTTATGTTTGAAAGCCATTAGAGATTTTTTTGGAGACTCTCTAGAGTGAGAGAAATGACATGAGAATTAGGCAACTAAAGGGAGATTGGTTTTAGGAGAAAAAAATACTCAACATAGTATAGTTTTTTCTATTGTGTTTTACTTTTATTATTGATTTTAATAAAATATTTGAAATTATAAATTAGAAAATGTGTTCTACCAAGATTTATGTAGGGTAATAAAACTTTCTAGCATCATTTTTTTAGTTCATTCATAAAAATACTTCTCAAATGTCACCATCATTTCAACTCAATGAAGAAAAAATTTAAATCCAAAAGAAATAGTGATAAGTGTTATTGATTAATAAGAAATATATCAGTAACATTTTTATTATTTTCAATCGTGACAATGGAAATTGATAAATTTTATATTCCAATTAAAAATAACTAATTTTATTTTGAATAGTTGCATGTGATATTTAAAATGTTTTCACTCATGACCATTTATTATAAGGCCCCAGCCTTAAACATTACTTAATCTTGAGATATTTCAAGAATACACTTTAATGATCTTTTCAGGTTTATAGTCTTAGAGAATTAGATCATAAAACATGTATTACATTCCACATTTAAGCAAAGTGGTTACATAAAAGATAGTATTCATTTTTCCCATCAACGGAAACATATTTAAAATAAAACATGGATTCTTTCTTGACACTTCCTTGACACTATCATCATATCTTGTACCTTTCCCTTGTCCTGTGAAAAATATTTCAAAAAACGTGGGATGAGCATAAAAAGCTCAGTAAGGGTTATAAAAATATGGAAAGGAAACATGAGTTCATATATACATAAGAATGAAATCATACTTTACCCATAAAACATAGGCACTTTAACATACCCCATCAAATCATGAATAAATCATAGAAATCATAAGACATAAAGGTAACTTGAGGAATTTATAAAATTCTTACGTAGGGAGTAACCCTCTTGGTTACGTATGGAATACCCATCACAGTATATTCCCTAAATCTCTTCGGAGAAACCTTACCGTTTCACTCCTTCACATTACCCAATGCATTGGAGAGCTATATCGGGCTCACCCGCCCTTAGTTTATCACGGAACCACCCGTCTTCATAATAATGCCCAAGAACCTCAAAATAATCATATCACATAAAACATGCATAAAGGAAACATAACATTTACACCTTTCAATCACAAGATATCAATACAAAACATTGATATAAAAACATTATGAAAACCATTTTCAATACCAAAATAAAAGAAAAGTAAAACATGGTATTTATTTTTCTTTAAAAAAAAGGTATGGCTTGTAGAAGAAGCCGAAACTCAAATAATGGTCACGACGGCGGAGAAGTCATTGTCGCCGCATACATACGACAAAAACATTCCCTTTTTTCGTTTAGTAAACGCTTCTTATAAAAAATATTCCTTTTGAATAAACGTAAAAGTCAAAGGGGTTTATACACCGTATAAAAGAAGGTTGTGTATAAAACAAAATATGCCTCAATGAAAGGAGATTGAGACGAAGTCCCATACCTCGGCTCCGACTTGACTCAATCGTTCTTTAACCTCCTGAATAATAAACTTGAGTTAATTTATACTTTCTTAAGAACCTTTTCAAGTTCATTATTCCTTTTATATCACTTATTACCAGGTCATGAACACTATGTAATTATTTAAGTTATTAATGGTCGTTTTAACGATCATTGGTACTTGAGTCAAAAATAATCTCTTTATAATTACAAGTTGTTCATGCATCCATTATATCCAGAGTTATACTCTTGAATTAGACATCATATATATCATATATATACAGTATATACATTCATTTATAATATTACATAACGCTTAGAGGTAAGAAATGAAACACACCGTTCATGGAGACGGTAAGCCGTACGTAAGCATGAACGCTACTTTCATTTCTATTTCGTATTTTATGAAATGGAATCATAATGATATAATGGTATATTATAATTATAGTATAATATCATATATAAAATCATTAATTACATCCTTTATACATCCCACATATGGCATTAACGAATCAAATCACTTTGAGGGGCGGTAGTCCGCACTTCCTAAAATGAAGATATCGCATTTACCCATAATGGAAACCAAAAAGGTATGACATAAATGAAAAATACAGAATCTTAAGTAAAACATAAACATATTATATATCATATATAAATATAGTGACATCTTAATGGCCACCTTTGAAGGTGTTATATGAGTGTTGAACAATCATCATTTCGTGAGGAATAAATTCGCCATCCACGGAAACAGTATGTTCTTTAGCTATTATATGTAGGTGTGTATAAGTGCAGCTCAAATATTTCTTATAACAACATACTAGTATATTTACGATACTGTATTTGTAACAAAATAAATGAATAAAAAGAGTTTAGGGGGTTGGAGAAGAAAAATAAAACAAAAGGACTCAAGTGAAGACATTACCTTAAAATCGGGTAACTCCCTTTAGTTTGAGCTCAAAGGATTCCTTGATAATACTTCTGCCCAAAGTGAGGCTCCTAAGAGTCAGAGAGGTATGTGTAGAGACAAAATGGGCAGGGGTTGGCCGAGCCAAATCCTTGAGAGGTGTGGGTAAGGTGGTAGAGGTGGGGGCCTTTTATAAGAGGAGAGGAGGGGCACTCTTGGAAAGTAAAGAAATGTTCCTTTATTTTAAAATGATTTTCGGATGAAAAAGGTCCCAAATTGATATAATTCGAGGTTAAGTTGATAAGGGTTCGAAATACACCCATAAAATAGGTTTTGTACATGTTTAGGTTATATATTTTACATTATCGTTTCATTTTATTTAAATCCTTTATTAATGAAGTAATCGCTGCATCATCATGATGTCATAAATAATTTAATTTAATTAATGTCTAAAAATTATAAAAAAAATATCATGATGTAGGAAATATTTTTATCTTTCTAATGAATATTTATAGCTAAAATTCTGACTTGTATAACCCCATTTAAAAATTGTTTTAGTAAAACAACTCATGTTTGTATCATTTTAATTTTAACATTAAATAAAAATATATTAATGTCATTTTCCTACCAAAGTGTCTACATGGAAGCCCCAAGTTTACCCATGGATTTTCTTGGTCGGCCATGACACATACAATAAGGGTAGGACATGTGTCTAGGTATTTTCATTTTATTATAATATCATTTTTGCCTTAAATTGCACTAATTACCTCTAATCGCGATTAAAAACATAAAAGTTACTATTCACCAAAAAATTATTTTAATCCCATTGAACAACATTTTAATTCTTAATGACAACCATGTATGTTGGATTTTTGAAATTAAAAACACAGAGGTGGTAAAATGTCATTTAAATGGAAAATCAGTTTTTATAAGTACCACTTAGTGGTTTCACTATTCATCAAAAATTAAAGTTTTTCAGAAAAATACCAAAACATCACCTTAAGCTATATTTGATATTCCGAATTCAAAAATGATGTCTATTTTACAAAATTCAAAACATATAAGTTACTTTAATTAATTTAATAATTAATTCCCACTGTCAGAGCAAATAGCGTGTTTTTGTGAAACAATAAGTATCAAAAGATTGACACTAGTTTAAGTCCAATTTCAAAGTGAAATTGATTGAAATGATCACTATTGGATTAAATGGTAAAAATATATTCTAATTTCACTTTAAAACCAATTCAAAAGATAATCTAATCATATAAATAAATTATATTAAAAAGAGGTTTTGAATTAAAATACAACATTTTTCACTATTCATTAAGAGATGAACTTTATCGGAAAAATACCAATAATTCACACAAAGTAAATTTTGATGTCCCAATCATAAAGAATAAGTTTTTTGACAAACATAGCTTATAAAATTGTCAAAATATAGATTTAAAAATGGTTTTCCATTAAAAGGCATTAAAACACTCTTTTAAAAATATTAGTGTATTCCATGCTTAAGATTGGATTTATTTTCATTTTAAGCCTCTAAAACACTATCTAATTCATTAATAGAAATAGATAAAAATATTTATTATTCATTAATTACTTGGGATGTTACATCCTTCCCCCCTTTAGAAAATTGCATCCCCGCAATTTATTTACTTATCGAATAAGTGGGGGTATTTATCCCTCAATGCATTTTCAGATTCCCATGTTGCCTCTTCAATCATGTGGTTTTTCTACAAACCATTTACCTGATGAATAAACTTATTCCGTAACACATGCTCCACATGGTCAAGAATCTAGACCGGTTGTTCCTCATAAGATAGGATCTCTTCCAGTTGAACTACCTCTGGACTCAAAACATGAGATGGATCTGGCATGTACTTTCTCAGCTTCGAAACATGAAAAACATTGTGTACCTGAGATAAAATCAGAGGTAAATCCACTCGGTATGCAACTGATCTAACTACCTCCAGAATTTCATATGGTCCAATGAACCTTGGACTCAGCTTCCCTTTCTTTCCAAATCACATCACACTTTTCCATGGTGAGACTTTGAGAAAAACATGATCACCTACCTCAAAGGATAGATCCTTCCTCCTGTTGTCTGCATAACTCTTCTGCCTGGTCTGAGCTGTTCTCATGTGTTTCTGTATCAGCTGAACTTTTTCTGCCATCTCTTCTACCAATTCTGGTCACATCATCTTCCTTTAACCAACTTCATCCCAAAAAGTTGGAGTTCGACACCATTTACCATATAATGCCTCAAATGGAGCCATCTGTATACTAGAATAAAAACTATTATTGTAAGAAAACTCAACCAAAGAAATATGTTGGTCCCAACTTCCCTGATAATCCATTGAACAAGCACGTAGCATATCCTCCAATGTCTGAATTGTTCATTCTGACTGCCCATCTGATTGAGGATGAAAAGCTATACTAAAATTTAATTCAGTACCCACCGACTTCTGAAGGCCTTTCCAAAAGTTATAAGTGAACCTGGGATCACGGTCAGATAAAATGGAGAGAGGAACTCCATGTCACCTGACTATCTCTTTAAGATACAAACGGGAGAGTTGATCTAGGGAAAAAGTATCTCGCATAGAAAGGAAATGAGCAGATTTAGTCAAGAGATCAACAATAACCTAGATTGCATTATTACCTCGAGGTGTCTTCGGCAATCCCACAATGAAGTCCATGGATATATTCTCCCATTTCCATTCTGGTACTGGTAAAGGCTGAAGAATCCCTTTCGGTAACTGCCACTCTACTTTAACCTGTTGACATGTCAAACACTTCACAGTAAAATCAGCACTATCTCTTTTCATTCCATCCCACCAGCAATACTCCCGCAGATCTCTGTACATCTTAGTAGTCCAGGATGAACTAAAAATGGGGAACTATGAGCTTCACATAACAACTCTCTCTTCAACTATGAATCACAAGGCAGACACATTCTCTTCCCAAATGTCAAAAAGAAATCATTATCAATGTTGAATTCAGGCAACTTACCCTTCTGAACCAGCTCTACCTTTTTCTGCAACTCACTATCTTGCTTCTGTGCTTGCTTAATTCTGTCTAATAGAGAAGATTTCACTGATACCTGAAAAAAATAGAAGAACATCCTGCACCAACAACTTCTATGCCAAAGTTCATCAAATCCTTAACCAAAATATCACGTTCCAAACGCAACATTTCTAATGAAACATTACTTTTTCGACTCAAAGCATCAACCACTTTATTTTCTTTTCTCGGATGGTAATGAATTGTACAATCATAATCCTTGATTAATTCTAGCCATCTCCTCTGTCTCATGTTTAATTCTTTCTGAGTGAATATATACTTTAAACTTTTGTGATCAGTATATATTTCACACTTTACTCTATACAAATGATGCCTCCAAAATTTTAAAGCGAAAACAACAGCAGCTAAATCCAAATCATGTGTAGGGTAATTTACCTCATGAGTTTTCAACTGTCGTGAAGCATAAGCAATTACCTGATCATTCTGCATTAGGACGCAACCAAGTCCTTTCAATGAAGCACCACTGTATATAACAAACTCACCATTCCTGGAAGGTAGTTCCAAAACTGGAGCATTCACCAATCTTCCTTTCAATTCTTGAATAGAATCATCACATTCTTTTTTCCAGATAAACTTAACACCCTTCCGAGTTAGCTTAGTCATCGGACTAGATAACCGTGAAAAATTTCTAACAAACCTTCAGTAAAAGCCTTCCAAACCAAGGAAACTAGGAATCTCTATTACATTTGTGGGTCTTGGCCATTCTTCAACAACCTTTGTTTTTGTAGGATCAATAGTTATCCCATCTTTAGAAACAATGTGACCAAGGAAAGAAATTTGTTGCAACCAAAACTCACACTTCCTGAATTTCCCATACAATTTCGTTTCTTTTAAGGTTTGAAAAATAACCCTTAAATGTCTTTCATGCCCCTCTTTACTTTTATAAAACACCAAAATATCATCAATGAAAACCACCACAAACATATCCAAGAACTCATGGAAAATTATATTAATTAAGTCCATGAATACAGCAGGTGCATTGGTTAGCCCAAAAGGCATTACTACAAATTCATAATGGCCATATCTTGTATGAAGCGCAGTCTTCGGAACATCTGCTTCCTTTACATTCAGCTGATGGTACCCCGATCTCAGGTCAATCTTTGAAAAAAACAGAGCTCCCTGGAGCTGATCAAACAAATCATTGATATGAGGAAAAGGATATTTGTTCTTAACAGTGATGTTATTCAAGGCTCTATAATCAATGAAAAGTCTCATAGAACCATATTTATTTTTAACAAATAAAACAGGATCACCCCATGGTGATGTGCTAGGTCGAATGAAACCTTTCTCTAATAAATCTTGCAATTGCTACTTCAATTCTAAAAGTTCAATTTGAGCCATTCGATAAGGGGGTTTTGAAATTGGCTTAGCATCAAGAACTAAGTAAACAGTAAATTCAACTTCCCGATCTGGTATTATTCCAGAAAACTCATCAGGAAAAACATCAGGATACTCATTTACCACTGGCACATCATTAATCTGAACAGTTCCCTTTTTTTTCAACAATATGTGCAAGGTAACATTCATTTCCATCTTTTAAAAGTTTCTTAGCCACTTGATAAGTTATCAACAGTAAGGGTTCATTCTTGTACACAAACTGAAAGTCTTTCTGAAAAGAAACTTCTTTATCTCTACAGTCAATCTTAGCATGGTAAATAGAGAGCCAATCCATACCCAGGATAACATCAAACTCTACTAGGGGTAGAAAAATAAGGTTGGAATGTAGGTTCTTTCCACATATAAGGATAGGAAGATTCTTATAAATTCTTATTGCCTCAACATTTCCCCCAGGTGTTTTTATCACAAGTTCAGGAGTCATTTATTGAGATGGTATTCCCATTTTACTAGAAAAGGTTTCAGAGATGAAAGAATGTGTGGACCCTGAATCAAACAACACACAGGAATAATCTGAAAAAACAAACAAAGTACCTGATACAACTTCATTTGATGGCCCGACATCTGTTGAAGTAGTTGCAAAGGATTTCATCACCCCTTTCTACTTGTAGTCTAACTGCTTCCCATTACTCGAGCTCTTTGTCAGACACTCATTTTCATAGTGACCCATCTCATTGCACTTAAAACATTTCACTAACTGTAAATCAAATTTGGACTTACCATCACCTTGATCTTTTTCAGTTCAATCATGAGCCTTATGTCTCATCTTACCACATCGGTAGCACTTTCCAGAATTCAGAAGACATTCCCCAGTATGCCTTTTACCACATTTATCACAAACTGGAAACTTAGTTTTCTTACCATCAGACTTTTTTGAAGAATTATTTCCTTTCTCCTTCCACATCGGTCTCTTCTTCTATTGGTTGTTATAAAACAATTGATCATCAACAAACTCCATTTCCACCTTTTCAGCACATCGAAAAAGCTTTTCATAACTTTTAAACTCACGAGAAGCTAATTCCCTTCGATATTTTTGTTTTAATCCTGAGTAAAAATGATTGATTTTACTATCAAGGTCTCGGATAAAATTTGGAGCATACCTTTCCAATCGAGTGAACCTCTCTTCATAGGAAGCCACTGTGTCTTCCTCTTACCTCAATTCCAAGAATTGTTTTTCCATCCTAAGTCGAACAACATTAGGAAAATACTTCTCAAGAAACATACCTTCAAATTCATCCCAGTCGAGTGCATCAATCTCATCAGCATCCCTGATATTTTTAACCATCAACGACCACTGATCTGCCTCACCTTCCAAACGGTAAATAGCAAGACTAACCTTTTGATTGTCTGAACACCCCATGACATCAAAAATCTTTCTCCAGTGATTTAATCCACCCTTCAGCTAGCACAGGGTCAGATGATCCTATGAATGATGAGGGATGTTGCCTCATGAAATGTTCCACCATAGAAATGTTCCTCTGTGGTTGATCTGGCTGATCTCGTGCATGGATACCGCCACCATTTATTTCCTGAGTAAACTGTGCCATTACTGCAACAAACTGTTCAGTTCCAATTCTGACCATCTCAGGATGCTAATTTGGAAGGTTACTTCCTTCTATATGCCTTCCTAACACTGCTTCCCTATTTTCTCTGCAAAAAACTATTCTGAACAAACAGGTCTGAGATGAAGAAACATGGTAATCTTCAAATGCTATATCATTTCAAAAAAATATTTTTGGATAATCATTTAATAGATTTATAACTCTTAAAGTTATCTAAACCGACCTCTGATACCAACTATAAGGCCCCAGCCTTAAACATTACTTAATCTTGAGATATTTAAAGAATACACTTTAAGGACCTTTTCAGGTTTAGAGTTTTAGAGAATTAGATCATAAAACATGTTTTACATTCCACATTTAAGCAAAGTGGTTACATAAAAGATAGTATTCATTTTTCCCATCAACGGAAACATATTTAAAATAAAACATGGATTCTTTCTCGACACTTCCTTGACACTATCATCATATCATGTACATTTCCCTTGTCCTGTGAAAAACATTTCAAAAAAGTTGGGATGAGCATAAAAAGCTCAGTAAGGGTTATAAAAATATGGAAAGGAAACATGAGTTCATATATACATAAGAATGAAATCATACCTTACCCATAAAACATAGGAACTTTAACATACCTCATCAAATCATGAATAAATCATAGAAATCATAAGACATAAATGTAACTTGAGGCATTCGTAACATTCTTACATAGGGAGTAACCCTCTTGGTTATGTTTGGAATACCCATCACAGTATATTCCCTAAATCTCTTCGGAGAAACCTTAACATTTCACTCATTCACGTTACCCAATGCATTGGAGAGCTATATCAGGCTCACCCGCCCTTAGTTTATCACGAAACCACCCGTCTTCATAATAATGGCCAAGAACCTCAACATAATCGTATCACATAAAACATGCATAAAGAAAACATAACATTTCAACCTTTCAAACAAAAGATATCAATACAAAACATTGATATAAAAACATTATGAAAACCATTTTCAATACCAAAATAAAATAAAAGTAAAACATGGTATTTATTTTTCTTTTAAAAAAAGGTATGGCTTGTAGAGGAAGCCGAAACTCAAATAATGGTCACGACGGCGGAGAAGTCGTTGTCGCCGCATACGTACGACAAAAACATTCCCTTTTGTCATTTAGTAAACACTTCGTATAAAGAAGATTCCTTTTGAATAAACTTAAAAGTCAAAGGGGTTTATACACCGTATAAAATAAGGTTGTGTATAAAACAAAATATGCCTCAATGAAAGGAGATTGAGAGGAAGTCCCATACCTCGAGTCCGACTTGACTCGATTGTTCTTTAACCTCCTAAATAATAAACTTGAGTTAATTTCTACTTGCTTAATAACCTTTTTCAAGTTCATTATTCCTTTTATATCACTTATTACCATTTCACGAACACTATGTAATTATTTAAGTTATTAACGGTCGTTTTAACGATCATTGGTACCTGAGTTAAAAATAAACTCTTTATAATTACGAGTTGTTCATGTATCCATTATATACAGAGTTATAATCATGATATAGATATCATATATATCATATATATCAAGTATATACATGCATTTATAATATTACATAACGTTTATAGGTAAGAAATGAAATGCACCGTTCATGGAGACGGTAAGCCGTACGTATGCATGAACACTACTTTCATTTCTATTTCATATTTTATGAAATGGAATCATAATTATATAATGGTATATTCTAATTATAGTATAATATCATATATAAAATCATTAATTACATCCTTTATACATCCAACATATGGCATTAATGAATCAAATCACTTTGAGGGGCGGTAGTCCGCACTTCCTAAAATGAAGATATCACGTTTACCCATAATGGAAACCATAAAGGTACGCCATAAATGAAAAATAAAGAAGCTTAAGTAAAACATAAACATATTATATATCATATATAAATATAGTGACATCTTAATGTCCACCTTTGAAGGTGTTATATGAGTGTTGAACAATCATCGTTTCATGAGGTAGAAATTCTCCATCCACGGAAACAGTATGTTCTTTAGCCATTAGATGTAGGTGTGTGTAAGTGTACCTAGAATATTTCTTATAACAACATCCTAGTATATTGAATATACTGGAGTTGTAACAAAATAAATGAATAAAAAGAGTTTATGGGGTTGGATAAGCAAAATAATACAAAAGAACTCATGTGAAGACATTACCTTAAAATCGGGTAACTCCCTTTGGTTTGAGCTCAAAGGCTTCCTTGGGAAGTCTTCTTCTCAAAGTGAGGCTACTAAGAGTTATAGAGGGATGTGGAGAGACAAAATGGGCAGGGGTTTTCTGATCCAATGCCTTGAGAGGTGTGGGTAAGATGGTAGAGGTGGGGGCCTTTTATAAGAGGAGAGGAGGGGCACTCTTGGAAAGTAAAGAAATGTTCCTTTATTTTAAAATGCCTTTCGGATTAAAAAGGTCCCACATTGACAAAATTCGAGGGTAAGGTGATAAGGGTTCGAAATACACCCATCAAATAGGTTTTGGATATTTGTAGGTCATAGAGTTTACATTATCTTTTCCTTTTATTTAAATCCTTTATTAATGAGGTAATCGCTGCATCATCATCATGTCCTAAATAATTTAATTTATTTAATGTATAAAAATTTAAAAACAAATATAATGATGTAGGAAATTGTTTTATATTTCTAATGAATATTTATTGTCAAATTCTGACTTGTATAACCCCATTTAAAAATTGTTTTAGTAAAACAACTCATGTTTGTGTCATTTTAATTTTAACATTAATTAAAAAGATATTAATGTCATTTTCCAACAAAAGTGGCTCCATGGGGTCCCCAATTTGACCCATGGTGTTCATACATGACACATCCAATAAGGGTAGTACATGTGTCTAGGTATTTTCATTTTATTATAATATCATTTTTTCCTTAAATTGCACTAATTACCTCTAATAGTGATTAAAAACATAAAAGTTACTATTCACAAAAAAAATTATTTTAATCCCATTGAACAACATTTTAATTCTTAATGAAAACCATTTATGTCAGATTTTTGAAATTCAAAACACATAGGTGGTAAAATTTCATTTAAACGGAAAATCAGTTTTTATAAGTACCACTTAGTGGTTTCACTATTCATCAAAAATTGAAGTTTTTCAGAAAAATACCAAAACATCACCCTAAACTATATTTGATATTCCGAATTCAAAAATGTTTTATATTTTACAAAATTAAAAACATATAAGTTACATTAATTAATTTAATAATTAATTCCCACTATCAGAGCAAAAAGCGTGTTTTTATGAAACAATAAGCATCAAAAGATTGACACTAGTTTAAGTCCAATTTCAATGTGAAATTGTTTCCAACAACCACTATTGGATTAAATGGTAAAAATATATTCTAATTTCACTTTAAAACTAATTCAAAAGATAATCTAATCATATAAATAAAGTAGATTAAAAAGAGGTTTTGAATTAAAATACAACATTTTTCACTATTCATTAAAAAAATGAACTTTATCGGAAAAATACCAACAATTCACAAAAAGTAAATTTTTATGTCCCAATCATAAATAATAAGTTTATTTTGACAAATCTAGCTTATAAAATTGTCAAACGATATATTTAAAAATGGTTTTCCATTAAAAGGTATTAAAATAATCTTTTAAAAATATTAGTGTATTCCATGCTTAAGATTGGATTTATTTTCATTTTATGCCTCTAAAACACTATCTAATTCATTAATAGACATAGATAAAAATATCTATTATTTATCACTTACTTGGGATGTTACATTTATAGACTGATTATTTGATTAATTGATCATTTTATCTTCTAAATTATTTTAATAAACATCGTTGACCATGAATGATGGAATAATTAATTTCAAAATGCCATTTGAGTTTACCTACTCATTCAATTTTCATTTTTTCATGTTGTATTTATTACTATTCATGTTATGTAATTCCCATAACTTTGTATCCACTATATATTCACCATCAGTACTAAGTTAATAATTTATTGGCATTGTTAGTTCTTCTATGTTTTTTGAGTTATTTTTCTTTAATTTTTCACATTAACACACCTTCCCAATGGTTCGATACCATATCAAAACAATATAAGTAATTGTTGGATTTATTTTTTGTGTGATACAGTGAAAATACCAAGAAAAGTTTATCACCATTACTAGGGAAGGAATGAGGGACCAAGGAAGAATTTTTAGAAAAATTTATGAAAAACTATAAAAAATGGAAATAATAAAAACTATTAATGAAAATATATTAAAATATCTTCGAAAAATAACTATTAAAAAACATGACATTGAAATTTTCTGTGTTTATAACCATATGTGAACATATTTTAAATCTTTTTTTTGATGTGAACTAGGTTAAAGGAATAAAAATTAGAACCTATTAAATCTGAGATTAACATTCACTACAAAACAATTAAAAATAAAAACAAGTTAAAAATTGAAGTAAATATGGAAAATATTAATTTTAATTGAAATTAAAATATGAATCCACTACATCTTAAGAATGAATTGGTGGAGATAGTAGTTCTTAATAAGTTTATTATCCCCAATTTCTATAGTATTACATCTTGTGTTAGGAGAAAACCTTTTTTATAAATTTATATGATTAATAAATCTCATAATTTGAGGCTTCCATCCCACAACAGACATACATATGATGTCTATTATGACTTCATTAAGGAGTTTATTGTGTAGTAAAGTAAATAGTTTTATTGGATCGAGTGAATAACAGTTAAAACATTGATTTCTATCTTTCTTACCGAAGATAAATTCTATTTCACGGTTTAAACTATAGGATGAGGAAATATTTGATGCATGGGATTAATTGTTTAATAACATTTTGTTAAAAAAACTCTAAGTATAATGATAATTGATATTATGTATAAAATTGTTGGATTATTTTATGATGAGGGTGAGCTGTTCCATGTAGAATGTGATATATTTAAGGGAATTGTTATATAGTTCCCTAATTAGAAGTATACTCCATAGGTCCTCATTGATTCCATTTATAGTAGCCTCATCCCATTCAACCAGAACCATGTTTATCAATCTTCTAATGGGGATTTTAGAAACAAAAATACAATATAGTTGAAGCATATATTCAATAAACTTTTTTAGATCTCTCAACATAAGTGTTCTAAGAGAATAAGAATAGTTATAAAATAGAATAACCATATTCAATAAGCTAAAGTTAATGAACCTGGGTATTATAATGAGAACTTTCAAAACTCACATAGAGAGAAATTCTCCCCCTCTAGCATGTATGTCTATTCTAACTACTGCTACCCTGACATTGATATTCCTTCCCAAAAATCTGAAAATGATAATTTTTTTGTTATATACTTGGGATATTTATGAGGGAATATCCATTTTCTAAAAATGAAATTCATTGTTATAGAAGTCATCCTACCTATTTTGAAAAGAAAAGGGGGTTTTCAGACCTCTTATTCCCCTTGGTTTCCACTAAAACCAACTAATCTTGGAGCCTTATATTTCTCAAGGGAACTTTTAGGGCCAAAGACATTCTAAGAGAGAAATTTTTTTTTATAGGATGGATTCTCATGATTAAAACTTCATTATTCAATTTAACAAAAAAATTTATAATATGGATCTGATAAAATTTAGTTTGATGGTAAGATGTAAAATTGCAAAATAAAATGTTAATGTTTCTTGGGGGAATGAATAAAAATTTGAAATTTCCAAGTAATACTAAAGTCAATCGTATGGAGAATATATTGTATATCACTACTAGGAGTGGTCTTCAGACTCACCAAGAATCCCCTAGGAACCCTAAACCTTCTATAACTAAAATTATGGAAGAAATTTATCACCAAAATAATGAAATCTCTAAAACTAGAAATATAAGAAGTCCCATTGAATTATATTAATATCATGATATACCACCTATTAATAAATAAGACAAATTGGTAAAAATCATGAAAAAGGGAAATAAATGATTGAAAAAGATTCTAAATGGATTCCTATAGTTTTATATAATTCTACTCCACACATTAATTGACCATATAGAACTAAGAAGAATAATCATAAACATAATATTACCAAATTTTTTTGAGTTGTTTAAAAATCATCACATAAATATATCATTCTTATAATATTTAGATCACATTTCTTCATAAATAAAAGTAAATTAAAAAGTTATTATAAATAAAAAACCATCGATGAGTTTTCCCATTATAGTACGATAGTGGAGCGAAATGTTGTATTTTAAAATAGGATACCTCATAAACCCAAATATCCGGGTTGTTTCATGATTCTATATAAATTTTTAAATAGTGGGTAGGTCAACTCCTCTATGTCTATGAAGCTTGTATCAACGTTACCTGTAACTCACTGTTAATGTAGTTGATATTGGGAGATATACTACCACTATTTTTGTCTTACCATTGGAAGACTGGTCCATTACCCACCCTATTATAAGAGTAGATGATATGATAGTAGGGGTCTAAATTTTTTTTTACCTTTTTATTTTCATATACTTGATATAGAGTGTGATAAAGAAATCCCTATCAATATTTGTAGGCACTTATTTTTTAATTTGAGAAGATGTAATAAATGTTCCCAAATGGAAATTTAATTTCAATCAATGATAGTAATGTGAAGATTTTAGTGTTTTTGGAAAATGAAAATTTTTACCAAAATATGGAAACTAGTTTAGTGATAAGCAAAAATAATATCAAGATATATTTTATAAAGAATAGGAAAACTTTTTAAGAATGACTTAGGAAATAAATAGTGACACCACATATGATGATACTTTCATAGTCCCAAGCTTGATCCAATTTATTCATATAAGGGGGTATTTTTGAAAAATCTTGACTGATTTTATACAGAAAATATTTTAAAACCTAAATTGAAATCTGATTCTAAGGAATGTTCTAATTTAGACATTAATGTGGCTGAGGCTTTTTTTGGACCCCATTTTTTTTATGAATCATGTTATGTAAAATAGACCTCCTAGGACCATGTTCCATCCTTCTAGTTATGAATCCAAAAATTTACGTTTGAAGCCTCTTGTGAGTCATTTAAAATAATATTTTTAGGAGAATGTTCTTCCTTTGTTGTTATTATCTCATCTATGATAGTATTGTGTCAAAAAGAGAGTCTGTAATCTATTTTGGGAAATTTCATGTCTATCTTTGGGTGGTCTAGCTGATATTAATGGAATATTTCTATCTAATTCCATGCATAAAAAACCAATGGAATGTATTACCAATCATAGAATTGAGGTTCAAATAAAATTAAATCAAAAAATGAAAGAGGTAGTTAGAGGGGAAATAATATCATTGGTTGATGATGGAATAAATTTACTTATTTATAAAGGTTTATGGGTTTGTCCTATAAAGGTTTTCCATTAGAAGTGGGGGGGTTCAGAGTTTATAATTATAAGAAAAATGAAAAAAATTAAATTTCGGAAAGCTACTTAGTATAGATTCCATATTTATTATAGAAATAATATCTCTTCCACTAAATAAGATAATTTTTCTGTGAAATTAATATATCAAATTATTGAGAGGTTTTTTAGAAACAAGTATCTATATTATATATATGTATATTATATTTGTAATAGGATTCCTATGTCCAAATAAGATTAGTAAAAACAACCTTCACATGTCTATTAGAGTTATTTCCTAGTAGGAGGAAGTCTTTTGGATCATATGGTGCCCCTTCTTCTTTTCAAAGGTGTATGATGGAAATATATTTGTTGATATTATTTAGAAATTTTTTGAAGTGTTTATGGATAAATATTCTATAGTTGGATATAATTTTTATGACTATTTAGAAAATATGAAAACTATTTTACAAAGTTACGAGTAATAAAACATTCTTTCAAATTATGGCAGTGTGCAGCGGATTAAGTGGATGTGGTGCTCGATGTCATCAATTTCTAGGTGTTGGGGCTGGCGGAGGCCGGTGGCACCTACATGGCATATGGCGAACATTGATTCATTCTGTGCAGTGACCTCATAAGAAATCTATCTTCAATATTTTTTAGGTTTCAAGCTTTGGATTTGGGGGTTCCTTCAGGGGGTGGATTTTTTTGGATGGTCTAGTCTTGGTCTCATGGAATTGATGACATCAGTGTGCCCCTACCCTTGGTCCTCGGCGGTTTCCCTATCTCAATATTTCCATGAGTTTTCTCGATTCTACATCCACTACAGGTTCTTCCTCATCTTGATTTGCTCAATTTCATGCCTAGTGTAGAACTTCTTGACCAGATCAGCTCAGACCCCCTCCTTTGGTGCGGTAGTTGGGTCATCCAGCCCTGGGTGGCAATGGATTGGCTTCCCGCATCTTGGATGGATCTTCAGGTTGCTCATCTGTGGGTGCGGTGTTGGAGGGAGCCTTGTGGGATCGTTACTATGTGGATTTCAGCAACGGTGCAGACAATGTTGGCGATGTTGTTCTTAATTTTTAATTTTTTCCCATGTGAAATGGATTTCATGATTGTGTGATTTCTATGTGGCTTGTGGTCTATGGTTCAAGTGATTTTTCAATTAGACCTTTTTCACGCTCCAGATGAGGTTCAGAGTAAGGAGTTTTCACCTGATCATCACTATCCGTATTTAGATATTTTAGAGGGTATGATATTTTTCATCGGTGTCAGGCTCATGCATCTCTACATGGGGACAGCTAGCCGAGTAGAAATGAGAAGGTGTAATTTGTACTTAATGTTATTGATGATGGGGAAGGACTTATCTTTTTAGACTTGATATGGGTTGTTTATGGATTTTGGTCCGTTGGAGCATGGTTTTTAGTATTTATGTTTTTGATGTCATGTCGGGTTCCCCTTCAGCTGTTAAAAGGGGGTTTATGTTAATAAAAAATTAATTTTCATTCATTATATATTTTTTCTAAAATAATTAGGCCTCTTTTCTCTCTATTAGTTAAGGATACACCATTTTTGTTTGAATCATTTAACATGATAAAGTAAAATATTACATACTAAACAATAATCATTTCCCCTGATTCAAGATTTATAGTTGAAGTTATGGGTGATGTAAGTGACTGGGTAGTAAGGATAGTTTTAGGAAAAATAAAAGAGAAGAGGTTACATGTGATTACAGTGCCAGTAAGTTGTTAGAAAAATCCCAAAGGTACTATTATAATATTGATAGAGCTGACTGCTATCAATTTCATTCATAGACATGTTTAGGGAATATATTATAGGTTCAGAAGTCATAATACCCAATTATAAATCTAGTCTAAAATATGTATTATCTAAAATGGAATCTGAATAATATCATATGATATATAAATTGATGTTTATAGAGTTTTATTTAGAGGTAAAAGATAATAAAGGTGATGAAAATAGGGTAGCTGACCACTAGTCTAGGTGTCTGGAAACCATAATTCAAACTAGAGAACCAACATAGATGAATACATCATTCTAAGATGAATTATTTTTTGATACTTCTATGAAACAACATTCTTGGTTTTCACATTTTTTCATATTTCTAAGTTTTGGTGTCATGTCCAAATATATTTTACAAAATTGAATGCAAAAGTTTACTACTAAGCTTAAGTACTACTTTTAGGATGATCCATTTTTTTTAAAATGTGTAATGATGGGCTACCCAGGTGGGTTGTTCCTAATGAATAAATGATTCATATTTTTAAAAATGTCACACTTCACCCTGGTGTGGACACCATAAGATATGGAGAAATACCTACAAGGTCCTCTAATCATCTTTTTACTAGCCTATCTTGTCCAAAGATTCACGTAATATTTTAATAGGATGTGATAAATTTCAAAGGATGGGAAATGTGGGTTGGAAATAAGAGTATCCATAGAAGGTTATTCTAGAGGATGAAATATTTTATGTATGGGGGTTAGATTTCATTTTATTATTACCAAATTAATATATAAATAAGTATATCCTTATTGATATAGACTATGTATCTGAATGGGATGAGGCATAATCACTTCCAAACAATCTTGTTAGAATTGTTATGAATTTCATAAAAAATAATATTTTCACTAGATTTGGTGTTCCAAAATCCTTCATCACAGACAATGGTAAAATTTTTGTGAACAGTAAACTAAAATAATAAATAGAGTTTACGGTTACATTCATAAAAATGGAACCACTTATCATTCATAGTCAAGTGGTAATGTAGAGATCTCAAACAGTGAATTGAAACAAATTATTGAAAAAACTATGTCTAGATCTCGGAAGGAATGCTCAATTAAGATAGATGATTATTTGTGGTCTTATAGAAACACATAAAAATCCCATAAGAATGTATCCTTATTGAATTATTTTTGTAAATACATGTAATTTTAATGTAGTTATATACAAGAAATACTATTTTCCAATGAAAGGCTAAAAGGGTGAAATCCCCTAACTCGCCCGAGACTAGCGCTCCCTTCCTATTAGTGATTGTTAGGGTTTCCAATAAAAATAGTGTCAGATGTACTTGATTATACTTTTTTAGTATCTTAGTTTCTCAATTCGACACCCGTCTTTTCATATCAAGGGTTTTCTCAGGCACATCATTTCATTGTGTGGTGTTTTTCGGCTGAAGTTTCACACTCCCTACTCCTATACACTTTTTTTCTCCCTTTTCATGCGTGACACTATCATGGGTTAGTGCGATGGTTCTAATGGAAGCTTGGGATGCTGAAAATGGAGCATTGGTTTCGAGATCTGGGTTTTTACCGGGTTTCTTCCTCTCCCCTGATAGTCCCATCTAAATCTAAGGATTTCCCCCTCTTTCTCAGTGTTCTATTTTTTTGGTTACGATTTCACTAGATTTGTTATTTGATTATTTTTCTGGAAAAGACTTTTTTATGGGGAAGTGATTTAGGTCTTCTGAATGGTTATGCTTAACAATGAAATTGTCATTGATGAATAAATTTACTTATTTATTCTTTGTTTTGGATGGTTCTATTCCATGTTCTTCCATTAAATTGACATTGGAATCATGGTGTTCTTTGCTCAGTGGTTTATCATAAAGAAAGATATGGTGGTCATGGAAGTAGTCACATCTTTCCATTTAGGCCTTTTATTTCTCCATAATTTGCTTAGACTCCTAGTTTCCACCAATCGTCACCCAATCATATTTTCATGGTGGTTCACAAGGATTATTGGGATGTGAAGTTCGATCAATCAATGGTGTTTTAGGAGGTGCTTATCTATGGTGGATTCATCACTGTCCATGGGCTCCCAAAGGGATTGATCTTTATGATGGATTGTGGATCATATTCGACTTCATGATTTTGATGGTTTTTGGTGATTTTTTTGACTTTATATAGTCTATGTACTGAGATATCCTTTTATTATGTTCATAAATGATGGTTTTGATCATCTTTGGTGTTTAGTTTGTGTATTTTTTGATGAAAATAAAGTTGATTTATCGATGATGTTAAAGGATTATGGTTGTTATTCTTCATCTGCAATTTGGTGTGACAATGGGTCCGAGGAAAATGTCCCAAGGTGATTACAACTATTGTAGTTTTAATTTTAAATTTTGAAATGTGAAATTTAATTTTGAATTAGGTTTTTATGGTTGTATTCATAGTAGTGTATGGATTTGAACTTTTCCCACTAAACTAACATGTGACTTTTCAAAATAATAAAAATTTGTATTAAGGTGAGTGAAAGGCCTAGAAAAGTCTACTTGGGAGAGGAGGCTTTTAGAGTTATGTGCAAAATCAAAATCAAAAAATGAAATTTATGAGATTTCTAAAATATATACATAAAAAATAAAATATTTTCAATACACCATAAATTTTGGCCTAGAGTCTTATTTTTAAATTCCATATTGAAAAGTTTCCCTGAGAAAAATAAAACTAAACAGTGTGGACCCTTTCTATTCACAGGATGATTGTGAATTGGGTATTAGAGATAGATATAGGGGAGAATAAACCATTTTTATTTCATGTTAATATGTTTTTCCACTATTCTGAGGGGAATTAATAGTGATTAACTAACATCTATTTTCTTTAATGTTGAAAAAAAACTATGTCTAATCAAGGACATAAAACCTTGTTCATATAGGAGTCAACACATAGACCCAGTTTTTCTTATTTTTTTATATAAATATAACTATTTTTTTTCTATATTACTATTTATCAAATAACTTTTTACTCATTAAAAAATTAATTTCTTTTCTCAAGTATAAAAATTGTTTGAAATGATTTTTTGGTAGGTCATTCGACTGTGTTGAGGCATAGAGCTACCGTATCTGAAACTCCTATTTTTCATAAATTTCCAGAGGATCTATAATCCTGAGTATACTTGATTCAATATCTAAAAATATTCTCTATTCAATTAATCTGTTAAATTCTATAATCTTGAACCCCATATAGGTATTTTAATCATTTAGGTATTATAAACTTCTATCAAGGACATTCCACTCAATTATTATATGGGGAGAACATTTTTAGTGAACTAAAATGAGTAAAATTATACTAACATGGTAGTTTTTTTATTTTACCTTACAAAAATTCTTCTTATTAATTGATTTATACTAAATTAAACTGTGTGGGGGAAAAACTATGCATGTTTAGAAATTTGATTGAAATTGAAATTGATCTGAATTACATTGTACACATTTCCCTTTCTGTGTTATGTTGAAATTTTTTGTGATGAAATTAAAAATTTCTTATAACATAGAATATATTTTTTAATTTATTAATAAATTTCTTAATATGTGGAGAGCTACTATTCCCTACAAAAATTAATTTTAATCTTGCTATATCATTGAAATTTTTTGAAAATATGTTTATTTTTTCATTTAAGGATGAATCACGTGCTACTAAAAAGTAGTTATGAGAAATGTTTTGAATTTTTTGGTGGACTTATATTTTGAATTTATCTATATATTTTTAGAATGCCTTTAAAATAATGATTTTTTTGAATAGATATATGTTAAATCATTTTCCAACTTATGTTCAACAATAGGGTCATTGTTGAATTTTAAGAGTATGGGACAGGGTCTTCTTAAATAAGTTAAACTATATTGAAAAAAATCCATTAATCACCCATAAATGTTTTAGAAGATGTGAATTTTTGAAGCTTTATCTTTCTTATTCAGTGTTTTTTTGATGTTTGATGTATGTATTTCCATCTTAAGGAGGATAACTTATATTTCTTTCTTATGGATTTAATTAGTTTCATTATTTTTTTCTCTATTTTTTCATACAACTTTGGCTATAGGATTTACAATCATCATTAGTTTTGAACCATTTAACTGAGTGTGAAACTATTAATAAATGCATTTAAATGTGTTATGAAACAAAAATTCTAATTCATGTTGGATTTGTCATTTGTTTTTTTGTTTATTCGTTTGTTTAATGTATTTTTATTGAGTTATTTTTGATACTTGTAATTGTTAAATTTTCTCATCAAAATAAAGTGTATAATTATTTGTACTTTTATTTATGTATTTTTGTTATCTTAGAGGTAAAGAGAATTTTGTAAGTCTATGTTAAATGAAATGTTATGATTATTTAAAATTTTTCGAGATTTCCAAATTCAATAATTTTTTTCACACCAAAAAAAACATTTATCAAACCTCAAATTTATAGAATATAAAATCTATTTTAATACTTGAAAGTGTCCATGGGGAAGAATATTATTAAAATTTATTCATGGTGGAAGCCCACTTTTTATTCTTTAGAATAATTTTCTTACATTGATTTTGTAAAAATGATTTCTTGAGGACAAGAAACACTTAAGTGAGAGGGAATTTGTTGTTAAATTTAATTATTGAATTCCTCCATATAAAATTTAGTGTATTATCTATGTTTTTAAGATAGAAATAGACATTAATTTTTTTAAAGTTTAGTGTTTATTTTATAAGATAAATATTATTTTAATCAATTTTATGTTTAATCTTATGTTAAATTTACAAACTGGGTTGAGTTTTGAGTTCTTTAGATAATTATTAATTTATTTTAAAATAATAATTTTAGTTATTTTGAATTAATTATTGATTTATATTAATTTAATCCATAATTTATTTAATTTTTTTATTAATTAATTAATGAACATATGTGAATTTTTATCTAACTTTATATTATTTTATTTCCAATTTTTATTATTTTTTAAATGTAGGTTTATATTTTTTAATAATTTTTTGTTTATTCATTCATTAATTATTTGTATTTCTATAAATAAAATAATTATTTTTAAATGTAATTTAAATATGAATCCTAATTTATAATTTTATAATTTTAACATATATTTTTTTTATTTATAATTTTTTGTTTTTATTTAAATTAAAACAATTATAATTAAATATATATTTAAAATTGTTTAAATTTTTATTTAATTTAATCTATTTTTTGTGTGCTCGTTGGGTTTGATAAACATTTATTGAAGTCCCAGAGCGATCGTGACTTATGCATTGACCATACAACTAAACTTAATCAATTGTACATATGTTTGAATTTTAACAAAGGGAATAGTCAACAACAAGGATTATCAAGTGTCTGTATGTGTATTTGGATCCACTATGGGTATTTGACTGCACGATCAATCTTTGACCATGCTAACTATCAAGAAAATTAAAAACTCCATCATTAACCATATGAATAAATTGATCGACCATGCCTCTTCAGTTGATCAAATGAGTTTCCAAGAAGAATAACCCCTTTTTCATTATGAATGAGAATTTTGGATGATGTTAGCCATGTTTGAGCTACCCTGAAATTGAAACTGGACTGAGGCCTATCAAAGAAACTAAATATTGAAGCTGGTTTGTAACAAAGATAATCATGTTGATGAATTTTATTCACACAAAATTTCCTTGAATAAGATGATGAACTGAGAAAGTTTGATGAATCCACATCCCATGAATCTAAATTCGAACAAATGTGTGGGAAGAAGAATCTATGGAGACCCATATTGAATATGAAATAGGTAAACTGAATTCCCAAGGTTGTTGAGTGATGTAAACCTCGAATAAACTGAGTCTAGATCTAAAATCAGAAATGGGAAACACTGAGGAACGGACATAAATTGTTATTAATGGGGATCAGATGTTGATGAAAACACTATTATAGATTGATCTCAGTGTGTAGATATCATGATGAAATTCATAGGATGGTCATGGTCTGTGATTGAATAAAAAATTAACTCATTAAACTCTAGATCTAATAAGTAATGGACTAGTTCTTTGTGGATGATTTGAATCATCCAATACACAGGTACATTTGGGAATAAATTTGGAATTGATTGGAGATTAGCTATGTAATATTTAATTTTACATTAACCCATATAGAATTGAATTTTATGAATGTATATAGAGTATTGAAATCGTGATAATAAGGAACTTAGATTCAAGAGCAATCTAAAATGACAAAAAAGGCATTCTTGTTTCTGTTAGAGTTTATATTATAGGGTACGATTCTTTTCCTACCAATAAAAAGGCTTAAATATTCGGTTTTTGGAGGATTCATGCCTATTAGAATTGAAAAAACTAGAAATCAAAGACATTAAATAAGTTCAAAAAATGAAGAAGATGATGGTGGGACCTCATATTTCCCATTTCTATTGCTATGTGTTCATAGTAGGATGTCCAATACCCACACATCATTTTCACTTGGGAGAAACTGAGTGGATTTGATTCGGTTTTCATATGAAGAGAATGATAAACCTAATTTGCATTTTTAGTACTCATATTTGAAATTTTGAACCTACAGATTAATTTTTGAAAACAAATATTATTTGATATGCTCTAGTATACTACTATGCTCGATGTAATTTTCTGAATATTAATAAATGAAATTTGAGTCATGAGAGAATTAATATGAGAAAACATTAAACTTGAAGTTTTTATTGGCATGAGGATTTTTAAGTCACATGTTGTGAAGATTCATTTATATCATGAAGATTAAATCTAGTGGGAAGTATTTCTAGATCCATTTGAAATAGAATTCATGTGGGTTTTTTCATGGTTGTTATAATCACTCTATAACATTCAAGTATAGGTAACATAGAAAAATGATGGGTAATTATAGTTTAGAAATTTGGTGTAGACTGAGTTATGTAAGTGAAAGATGAATGTGACAATCTTGAAAAAGAACTTATGTAATCTATGAGTCTTCTAGGTCACTTGGATTGGTGACTATCATCATATAATTTTGGCATAATTCTCAGAGTGAGTGAAATAAGACAAGAACTATGCAGTTGAAGAGGGATTAGTTTTTGGAGAGATTATCCTTTGTAAAGAAGATTATTTGAACTTTTTTCTTATTGATTGTAATTAAATAATGGTATTTTTTAATATAAATATGTTTTCTGTCAATATTTATATTGGGTAATAAAACTGGATGACATCATTTTTACTTTATTCTTGAAAATCCTTCTACAATGTCACCATTATTTCAACTCTTTGAAAAATAAGTTTTAATATTTAAGAATTAGTTATGAATAATATTAATTTAAAACATATATATTTTTAGAATTTTTATTATTTTCATGACTGACACACTATAAAATGATAACTAATACATTTTAATTAAAAATTATTAAATTTATCAGGAATGAATGCGTGAGATATTTGAGAAACTATTGTTTGTAACTATTTGTAAACAAATGAGTTAACTAAATTTATAATTATATATTTTAAATAAATATTATAAACATCATTGTAAATTAATGAGGAAATAAATAATTTCAACCGACCATTCGAGTACCCCTTATTTATCAATCATACTTTTTTCATGCCTCATTTCTTCCTATTATTTCTCATTAATTAATATACCATAATACCTACTCTATTTTCAACATCAATACTGAGTCAAGAGTTTCCTAATTTTGTTTTTCTGTAATATGTGTTTTGAGTTATTTTTCCTGGTCTCTTCACTATAACACACCTTCCCCATGTTTTGATACCATATCACCTCTAGCATACATACATAAATATACACATGTACACACACATAGATATTTTAGTTATATATTTATATTTTGGAGGGGGTATTATTTCTGGTGTGTGTGCGATTGTCTAGAACAAGTACCGTCAGGGGGGGGGGGGTTAACTACATTAATTCCATAATAAAAAATTTTTATGTAATAATTTTACTCATGTTGGATTAATAAATATATTTTTTAAAAAATGTTTAAGGGTTAGTGGCTTAGCCACCCACAAGAAGAATTACCCCTCAATATTCAAGGGAGTTGACTATATTCCTTAACTATTAGAACTGCAATGTTTAAATAAATAAATAAATTCCCTTTTATATTAATCAGGTTTCACTCAATGACCATCCTTCTCCAGAGCAATGCGCATGCATGGGGTATGCCACACCCCTAAATTGGACTGGGATGGGATGGGTCCTCCTCGATCTAATCATTCTTTCTAGGCATAATTAGCATTCTGAACCCCTCTAAGAGGATGTTCAAATCCTTAGAATCTCTAAAAAATTTTAAAAATTCCAAAAAATGTTTTCAAATATTTAGTTTTTTATAAAAATAGTTTTGGGAACTCATGCATTTTATTTATTGAACTAAAATTAATTTTTTAATTAATTAATAGTAACCTCAACCTGAATTAATTGAAAATTATTTTTTATTTTAATATATTATTGAATTTTGATAGTTCATTTGCTAAAACCAAATCATCTATGTTTAGTCAATTAATTAATTTATTTTTAATTATTTCAATATAATTGTTTTTTTCTAATTAATTATTTAATATCATTTCAAAATTATTTTTGTATCATTCATCTATTTTTAAATGTATAAAGGACTATATGTCTACATTTTGAGTTATAAAATTATATTATTTAATCAGGAGTACCCCATCACCTATGTGTCAGTATTAGTTGTAAAATAGATGAGCTCATGATGACACAATTTGAGTAGAGAAAAAATGTAGAATCTGTAATGATTGTTTTCACCTTATAAGACTTTGAAATATTTCTATCAATTTTTTTGGAGCCGGACACTAATATGGAACAAATTTCCAAGGCCCAGTGTGCCTGATATTGACATTATAAAAATAATAAATATATTAATATCATGCGCACACATTTTTCCTGAAATATGAGAATTACTTCCAAAATGTGTGTCATTTCGAAAATCTAAGAATAAAAATAATTTCAAAACATTAGGTTTAAAATATATAAGACCTAAAGTTGGTCGATGCTGAACATCACATTGATGCAAACATTGGTGGTGCCTTTAATTAAAATAAATAATTAAATTTATTTAGTTTATTTTAAATGGAATGACCTTGTTACATCTATAAAAATTTCATTATGAAATTTCACCAGTGTTTTCCTAATAGCCCTAGAAGGATTAGAAGAGAGAATTCTTCATTGGAAGATCAAGATCAGAGGACGATGCATTAGTGGATCAAGGTGCATCAAGAAATTGTGAACACATCAAGTATTATACATCATTGAAAAATATTCTTCCCCAACAATATATCTATATAAAGTTAGGGATTATAAATTTGGGATTATTACCATTTTATTAAATGATTAAGCATGGATTTTATATTTACTTTATATTGATCCCTGATTATTCTCCCTTCACGCTAGACAATTTTTAAAAATTGAATTATTGATTTCAATTTATTTATTAATCCATGTTATCTCAACTTTTAACTTATTTGTACGATAATGATTGGAAGATGATGGTTTCACCTTTTTATGGTTCTTACCCCCCCACCCAACATTATTTTTCTTCTTCTTTGGTCAATGTGATCACAATTCAACATTTTCAGGGTGGGTTAGAGAACAATCAAACCCACTAATTCATGGTGGTTGTGTTCAAAATGATTTGATTAGTGATTTACAGATGGATTGGGATAGATTGTAGGTGATACAGCATGGATCCATGATCCAAATTGGAAAAACAAGTCAATGATTCTATAGGATTTAAAAGGACACATCAGAGGATGAAAAAAATTGATTCCTAGCCACCAGAGGCTAGGAATTGATGGATAGATTGATTTTTGGTGGTAAAATTGTGGGGTTTATAGTGATAATTGTGGATTTAGAAAAAAAATGAATAAATCAAACTTTATGTGGAAAACCTGACTACACAACATGAAGTCTAGGAACACACACCGTATAGTTCCTTTAGATTGAAAACTCAGGTTTATTCTGAGATATAATTATTAAAAACCTTTTAGAGGGACTACTTACCACATATACATTATTTGGAAAACTTGTTTGGTATAAGGAGTAAATGCCAAGTAATCTATGTGGTGTTACACTCCATGTGAGCTAATACACACATCGTGTAACTCTTCATATCTAGATCAATGTATAAAGGGCGTACATGTTTAGGAACCCATGTGGCCCACACACTATGTGTGGTAAGAACATGTTATGTACTTGAGAAAGTACAAGGTATTGGTAGGAAGACACATGACAAGTTCTGAACCGACTCGTACACAATGAGTGTAACACGAGACACACTAAGTATTTTGAATATTATTCATTCATAGACATGCATATAGTCATGAATCGAAGTACATGGGCTTAGCTAGGGGAACATGGGAAGGCCCTAGGTGGATAAGATAAACTGTGTACCATCTATACATTCCTGGTATGGGTACATAGATAGTTGATCCATGGGAATGAGATGCACATAACCATCTCCCCAGGTTGTCTAACATGCTGTGTACCTTGAGAGGACACAATGTGTAGTAGAACATTACTTCCCAATCCATGTATAGAGGAGAAAACATCCATTCGATAATGAATGGTCACATTTTTTGTGGACCACCATACCCATCATGTATTCCATAAAAAAACATCTCTCTCATATCACCTTAATATGATCTTATATATTAGAACATGATTATCCTATCTTGATTGATTTTATATGTAGAACACAATGGTAGTCTTCATAGTTGATTTTGATGTATGATTTGAGGTATTACGAGCAAGATGTTTCATTAGAAAATAATTGATGATGGAAGTGATTAGGGAAGGATCATCAGAGTGATACATGGGTTGGAGCTCTCATATCACACTAGGTTATGGTTCCCCCACACTATTTATACAAATAGAGATTGTAATCACCTACACTGGGTGTGGGTTCTTTATTTCTGGGTTGTTACTCCCCTGTCTTTTAGATTTGGGGATGTCGAGTCCTCCAAGAGAGTTTTATATCACTAAGTTATAGAGAATAATAATGCGAAGAGGGACCCACTATACATATTCTGGAGAGGTTATGTGGTATGCATGGTTCCGAGTGTTGGATCACTCGGTTGTGGAGAAAAGTCAAGAGGTGAAGGTCCCTCCACATGGTCCCTTATACAGTTGTGCATGATACATGGAATTGAATAAGAACCATTGTAGCTAAGGGAATACTCCTCATTCTTACCTCGGTTGTGGAGATGGAGATCCAATTCCTCTCTTCATTTGGACTTCATTTTGATAATATCTAGGCATTTATGGTTGTTGTATTAGTTTCTGATTGACATTCCATTATTGGGTTGCATTAACTACCATTTTATCTTTATATTTCTTGCTTTTTGGTTTTTAGCACACCCTATTTGGTATTTATATACTCACTCTTTCATGGTATTTTCCCACACATTTATTGTATTATACAGATGATGGAAACTTCATCAATTAATTTAGTGGAACTTAGAGATACTTGGGTATATATGGGTATGGTGGTTGGGTTTGGATATTAAGAGATGGGGTATTTATCAGTTTTCTATATTCCATTTTACTGATAGGCTAGGAGATCGGTTCTATAGTTGGAATTATTTTAACACTTTTTTAGTTTAATCTATCATAATCTATTGTATATCCCTAGAGTTTATTTCATGCATGGTTTTAATCTAGATTTTCCAGCATTTTTATTATATTCCTATACTCTATTTTATGTTGATGGTTGGGAGAGTTCATACATATAAATATGAAAATTAATCCCATTTAAATTATTCTTTATTAGTTATTATCACCAACCCTTAGATGATTGGAGGTTGTCATGGGGTTGTTATGGTTTAGCCTTTGAGAAATGAGACATTACCTAGTGGGTTGCGTAGTTATAGAGTTAATTGATAGGTAGTTCATCTATGGTTTGTAGATGGATTTGGAACCATGGTGAGGATTGTTTGAGAACATGGGTAAATGGTGTCAAAGTGTGTCTAGTGTAGATTTCAAGTTATGGAACCCAGTGTTGGTGTGGAATCTAAAATTTCCATACATGATGAATCTGACGACCTCCTTATTGAATCAGAATACTCTTGCATTAATTTTGAGGAACAAATAGTACGTGCATTATATATGACTGAGTATTTTGACCATCCTTATTGAGTCATATCCCAAAATATTTTCTTTGATAATGGTATTTATTGATAACTTTCAAGATTATTTAATGATGAAATATATGTTGGATTTCAAGACAATTTACAGAAAATGATTTTTTGAATAGTGAGGCCTCGGTTCAGGGAACCCTTCATGAGGTGTCCCCTCCATGAGGGAATTGATAAGTACTACTACTTTCTGAGTAGTTAATTGACTCTTTTCTTGTGGTCTGGAATATTTTCATCTGCATATTGAGTAGTTGGTGGATCTAGCAAGATAGGAGGATGCTATACACAATCCTAGAATGTTACATGTGTTCCAGTAATGGTGACCATAGATGTTTCGGGGTGAGACTACCCTCAAGATAGTGAATCATGTTTTCTGGAATTCAGAACCCTATAGATACATGGTTTCACACAGAAATATACCCTTTTAAGGGGCGATAATTGATTCTAGGGGTATTGGAAGATGAATCACCTATATCTCTTTAACATGAATGGTTACAATGATAGATATTTCCTAGGTTTTATGGTGATATAGACCATTATTCTCTTGAATTAGTGGAAAAGAATGAGCCTGTGGTGTTTAAGTCTCACTTGGATAGGTCCCCTCTTGATGGCAGTCTTAGTAACAAGACTTATCCTGGGTAATGTAAGGAGTCAGTAGAGACCTTTTATAATGATGTTAGACATGAGTTCAAGAACAAAAGGAATATGGAAGCATCCCCCATATAGCTATGTTCTTGTGATGTGATTCAAAACCATCTAGGTGAGTTAGTGATGCCTAATGTTGATAGCGTCGAGGTGTGGATGATGAGTTTATTTGTCTTCTATATTTAGATCATTTTGATGTTCTATGGAATCAGAGTAGCTAATAGTTGTAGTGAAAAGGTTGGAATGGGAAAGGATGATCTTCATATAGAAGGGGATTGTAGCTTAGAGGCTCAAGTATGGTTTGAGGTATGACATGTGTGTTCACTACCCAAGCTATGGATTTAGCAATGAGTCATGAGATACATTAAACTAAGCGTATCCTCTTTTTGAGGCCTAGTGATACTAGTGAAGAATTTTTATTTTCCCCTATGCTTTGTGAGTCGGTTGATAGGACCGTTGGTTATACATTTCAATTGAAAATGTGACCTAACTCCATAGGAGAAATAAGCACATAAATTATTTCTATAAGTGATAGTGAGGAACTATTATGATTTCCTTGGTGCTGACTTATGATCTACTATCCATTCCCATATGAATATCACTAGTCAGGGTTATAGTATACCTAAGGCAGTGGTATAATGTATTCCTTATTGGGTGGGATGAAATCTTAGGAAGAGTAGGGTGAAATATTTTTAAGGATGATACAACATATTCCTTATCATCTAGTATGAACATTGGATTATTAGATGGTATGTTATTTTAGTTTTATATGACTTTGGAGGAGTATATAGATGCCTTCCATAATTAATTTTTAGGATTACTACCCAGTAAAATGATTATTTCTATCATAGACTTGCTCAATGGATAAACTAATATCTACACTGGTATATCAGATGACCCCATGTAGTCGTGAGGGATGGGGGTGTAGTTGGATGACATGCAGAGGTAGGGATTTGTGAGGCCCTTTGTGTTCACTTAGGTAGACCAATGTTTCTCACCTAATAGGTGGAGCAGAACACGAGGTTAGGTGTGTATTGACATCAACCAAGTTAGGAGAATGTCAAGGAATATTATCCACCACTGAGTGTCGATGAATTCATTGACAAGTTTTTTGGGGAAAAGTGGTTCTTAGTGTTTTAACTTAGGAAAAGCTATCACTAACTCTAGCTTTGTGTGGAAGTTATACCGATCATGGATTTCTAGAGAAAAAGAGATCTATTTGAGTCATTGGTGATAACCATTGAGGTATTGAACACCCTAGAAATGTTTATGGGACTTATGAATAATATCTTTAACCCTTATTGGATCAATTTTTGATAGTATTCTATTGTGAAATAATTTTGTAATCAACATCAGAGGTAGAGCATGTGATTCATATAAGGATGGTTGAAGATATTCCCCAATAGAAATGGATTTATGTGGTGTTCTCAAAGAGTCATTTGTGGATTTAAGTGGCCCAATTATTTTTGTTATATATTTTTGGGATGTGGGAGTGACAATATACCCAACAAAGGTTGATTATGATTTATCTTGAGAGCTACCCAAGGGTGTGGTTATGGAGAAATATGCTCACTATGAAGTTTCCCTATCTGCTATTTATGAGAGAGGTGATCGAGTAGTTCAAATATTAGTAGTTGAACATTAAGGATGGGGATAGTATGGCATACCTCCATTAGATGGTTCTTACCCCACTTCTTTTACAACATGTTTGGGAGGTTTATTTGGAGATACCAACTGTGAGATCTTGTATGACTAGATAACCATTAGGATTGGCCCTGATCGATTTTCTGATGGTTGGAACACATCATCCTTATTTGAGGATTAATGGTGACACCGGTCATGTGTGATAAGATATGTTGAGGAGGTTTTAATCCCTTAGTATTACACCTGAGAGAGGTTTATTTATACCAATATCCTTTGGAATCTAGTAGGTATCCTAGGATGTTGTATCTTGTTGATGGGTTTAGCTCTTGAGGTCTCATCTATCTATAGATAGAGGCTGTTGTGACCAGATGAAAGTAGATATGGGACAATATATTTATTGTTTTAATTAAGGGGAATTATAAGAATAGTGAGAGTTCATGACACCATATGAGTGATTGTGGGCTGACATGCATGCTGGACTACTTTATAACCATATGATAGAAGAGTGTAGTGTAGTCTTGGATTCATGTACATGAAGTAGGATGAATGAATTCAAGAAATTACCTCGAAGAACATTTCAGAAAGCGATGGTATATTAATTTCATGAGTATGGATAGGATATATTAGGCTTTGAGACTCAGTTGTAGATTAGAATCTATTTTATACCCCAAGAATATGGAAAGGTTGAGAGTACTATTCAAGTTCTAGAGAACTTGCTTTGGGATTTCATTTTTGTTTGGGTTTGTTTCTGGGAAGATCATTTACCCATAGTGGAGTTTGAGTGTCATAGTAGTCACCACTCGACCATTTGTGTAGTACCATTTGAAGCCTCATATGGGAGAGCAGAATAGTCCCTGTTGTAATGGCCTGAGCCAATGGGATATAATTCATGTGGTTCAGGAGTTGGTTCCATCAATGGTTGTGAAAATATTAATCCATACTATTGTAAATTTAGATTACTTAGAGATCTTAAGAGTCCCTTGATGACCAATGACTATTACTTTTATAGTTCCATAAAGTGACCATGTGTTCTAATATATATCTCCTCCTCAAGGATCATGGGAAAATATGAGACCACAATTTATTATGAAATTCAGTGTTTACCCTAGGTTATGTCTAAGGTTAGTCAGCACTAGAAATTCGGTTGAGGCTATCATTGATAGTCCATTTAATTAAAATAAATAATTAAATTTATTTATTTTAGTTTAAATAACATTACATAATTCTATTTATAAATATTAAATTATGAATTTCAATAGGTTTAGATGCATTACCCTTGGAGGATTAGATAATATAATGTTTCACTGGCAGATCAATATCGTAGGATGATGAGAAACCATATTAAGGTGGTTCAAGATGCAGTGAATACAACGAGTCTTTTAAATTGACGGTGAGAGTTTTATTCACCAAAGATGAATCCAAATTTGTGTATAACTCATGAATTTTGGATTCCACCTTTTCGATAAAAATATTAAGAATGAATTTTATATCCTCTTTTATTGAAATGTGATTATTCTACCATCATATATTTCCATTTTAATAAATAGAATTATTGATTTAATTTTTTTTATTTTTCCAATTTATCATAAAATTTACTATCACTAATAAATAAATTTTATCTAATGATTTTTTCATCATTATTCTTCTAAATTACCCCATATTTCTTTTCAATCTACATCATTAGATCATGAGGTTGTGTTTCAGAATTTCTGTGGTGGTTTGAGCACAATCGATCCCGCAAATTCCTGGTGGTTGTGTAAAGAATTAACAAATTAGTGATTTATATATGGATAAGGATGGATTCTGGGTGATACTTTATAAATATGGGATAAAACGTTTTTACATTGATCAAAGGTGCTACGAGATGTGTGGTGATTTATTGGTAAATGAATGGAATTTTATTTTAAGCCTTTGAAGATGAGGAATCAGTGGATAGAGGTAAACCCCTTGTATTTTGGGTGGTCAAACAACTGGATTGGCGGTGGTGGGCATGGATCGAGAAAAATTCAAGAAGAAGTTGGACATTGTAAAGAAAATCGGAAAATACAGCATGCAGTCCAGGAACACGTGTTGTGTTGTCCCTTTAGAGCGACATATTGGCTGTCCCTAGGGAGATTAAAATTACATGTTATTTGGAGGGTCCACACGCCATGTACCACTTATTTTTCCTTCTATTTGTGTACTGGGAGTACACACCTAGAAATCTATGTTGTGTTACATGACATGTGTTCCAAGACACATGTTAGGTAACCCTTGGAGGATGGATTGGTGTGTATAAGAAGTACACACCTAGGATCCCATGTAATGGCACATCATGTGTATGGTGGTAACACACCATGTACTTCAGATAGTAGACGATCTTGGGTGGATGAAACACTTTTGAGTGATGGCCCAACCACATTTCGTGTGTAACATGGGAAATGATGAGTACATATAATAGTATTTAGGAACATATTGGTTCCAAATAAAGACCTAAAGTGAACGATAATGACCAAGATAACATGAGCATGCCTTAGGTGGGTGAGACAATCCTTGCACCATTAGTACACACTATGTATGGGTACATGGATCTCTAAGTCATGTGATCCCACTATACATGATCTAGTCCATAGGTTTTCAATCTTTTCATGTACACAAGGATGAAATGTCTTGTAGTATGATATGGCACCCCAAGACATGTACAGAGGATTACACAACTAGGAGAAAATGTGGGGTTACATGCCATGTATTCCCCCCATAAATTATTTATCCTGTATCTACTTTATATGGATTCATATTTTAGATTAAAATTAGAATATCATGAGTTTTTTTCCATATAGAACGTAATGGAAGCCTTTATAGTAAATGTTTATGTGCGATGTAAGGTGTTTTTGATTGTGAAAATTCATTAGGCGATGCATCATAGTGGAATTGATTAGGATATGATCATTGGTGTGATTTCAGGGATGAAAGTCCCCTGTCGGACCAAGGCATGGGTCCCCCACAATATTTTTATAGAAAGAAATGGTACACCCATACACTAGATATGGGTATTTTATCTATGGAGTGGTACTCCCCCATCTCCATAATCTACCAATGAGCGGGTACTCCATGGGAGTTTCAACTCCCCTAACTGTCGATTGAAGTAGTGGGGAGAAGCCCCTACCACACATATTTGGGTGGGATATGTGGGATTGATGGGTTGGAGTTGTGGATCCCTCATTCTTAGAGAATAGTGGTGAGGTGAGAGCCCCTCCACATGGTTATCTATGTAGTTTTGCATGATGTTGGGCATCAAAGACATACCTTTCAAGATATATGTAGACTGATCATTCTTATGTGGGTTGTGGAGATAGATATACACATTATCTCTTCATTTTATATTATTGTTGAGAATATACGAGTGTTTATAGTTATTGTCTCATTTTATAATTGAAATACCTTCATTGGCTTGAGTTGACAATCGTTGTATATTTTCATTTCTCCCTTTGTGGGTTTTAGGGTGTCTTACTGGTTATTTATAGACACACCCCTTTATATTATTTTACATAACATGACATGTATTATGTATATGGTAAATGGATATGTGGTTACATTAGTGATACATTGGGATACTTGGGTTCATAGGTTATTTATGATAGATGAGCATGAAGTCAAGATCTGATCTCTCTATCACCTTTCTTCATTCTAGTTGCTTTTGTGTGGGTACATCATTTATAGTTGGGAATGTATTTTCCCCTATTTTTCCCTTATATATATTTACTGCTTTTTATATCCCTGTTTTTATTAAATTCATGATCATACTATAGATGATGTAGTTTGTTAATTATATTCCTCTATATTGTTCCCTGGAGATGGATGTGTATATTCATACATGTACATTTATGAAAGACCTTCCATTTACATTATGCCTTCTTAACTCTTCTTTCTAGACCCTATCCCATTGGATGCAAGTTGGGGGTTGTGATAGATTATCATTCAAATAGATAGGTGGCCCCTAGTGGGACATGTCATTAAATAATCAAATAATATAAACACATAAAAGTTTGAAGGTCAATGAAACTTGATTCAGTGCCAAGATAAAAGAGTTCCCCTAGGCTTTTTATTGATCCATAATCCACTTCATGGATCAACTATTTAAAATATTTCATGATTATTCCATTGTTTTATACATTATATTTTTTATGGTTAATTATTTGAGAATGTGTCAATAATTCATGATCACATAGAATAATGAACAATAATGAATATAATATATAAATAAAAATGATTGATAAATGTATTTTATTTATCCTTATTTTATGTTTTTAGTGAAATCACGTAGTTAAAAAAATATATTTATAATTGAATTATAGTATCTAAAATAACTATAATATCCCTTAAATAAAATAATAATTCATTAAAACCCTTCAATCACATGTGTTTTTGAAAAAATAATATATTTTTGGTGCTTGTTATCCTTGGTTGATGATGTCTCTTACTAGTGAAGAATTCTTATGAATATGGTTGGTACAATAAATTTTTTTTAGAAAATAAGTATATAATACTTTTTTTTGTTATTTTATTGGAAAATTACTAAATAAATCAAAGATAATATTTTTAAGAGTTAATATTCCACTTAACAGATCATGGAAATGCATTTTTATGCGGGTTTCCAACCAAAAGACTATTCTAAAAATATATGTGTAGGGATGTAACAATAACATAGACTATGAGGATAAGTTTTTAATATATTTTCCACTAGAATATAAAGGTGAATAATATTTCTAAATCATGTAGTTTAGGGATACATATATTCGATGAAATAGTTGGAGGAATTTAAGATTAATAAATATATAATGTTTATTGATAAACAGTCAATTTAAAAGTACCAATATTATAAAATCTAATAATATAGACTATTGAAAAGTTATACCACAAAATCATTATGATAAATATTGGACAAATAATATATTTGAACCAACAAAAAATTCCTTGAGTATTATAGGATATTACACATTTTACATTATAGTAAATTGTGTGTTCTAGAACCAATATTAACTATTTATCCACATCAACAAGTAACTTAGGGTAAAAATAAATATTATAGAAGACTCACAGAAAAGAAATTTTATGTTTATATTATAATTTTATCATCAATTTATTGTGAGTTTTTAAAGAAAAATCATGACAAGGACGTTTATACCATATTGCATCATCTTCAAAAAGTCAGTGAGGAGAAAATAAAGTGAGAAATGAATGGTAAGATGACTAAACTTAATATGTATAAATTTAATTATGAATCATTAAAGTTTAATATATCCCATTCTTGGTATCTTATCACCTAGTTACTATAGTGACATTTATCATTATAAAATGAAAATAATAGATATAACACATTAATATATTTTGGGTAAGGTTTTATAATAAGATTAGAACATAAAGAAATATTATTTATTATTTTCTTAAAATGAACAATAAGAAATACAATGTAAAAGTTAAAATGGAAATCATAATACCAAAGGAACCTATGAAACATATTTATAAGAAACCAAAGTTAAATAGGGAGAGCATCAAATATGAGTCTATTTTATGCATATATGAAAAGACACACCAATGCAAGAGAAACTATGATAAAATTGATATAGAATAATGTAAAATATTAAAATTCATGAAAATTCATCATTTCATGTTATATTTATTTTTTAATTATTGTGAATTAGATACTATATATTTTTCAGACATTTTTATCCAAATATAGTTACCATGAAAGTTTATAAAGAGTAAAATAAGTGAAGTGAATTATCTATGTAGGAGAGGAAGCAGGTGCCCTATGTCAGTAGTGAGAAGAATATAAATTTTATTTTACCATGATAATACATTCTAGTTAAAATATTATTTTGTAAAAAATTTACTAAAGACATTTATCTCATGTGTCTATTGGACACAAAAATAAATAATTTCTCTATTGAATGAATGTTTTTTGTTGTGTCTCATACTAAACTCATAGTTCAGTAATACAAGAATCATAAAAAAATGATTAATATTTAATTTAAGGAACCATAGTACCAAATTGTTGAAATTCAATTATTTTTCATGTAAATCCAAAATAAAATTCTAATTCATTACCAAGATGGGTGTTCAGACTCTTTATGAGAAAGAACTCTTTGGTATATGATATAATTTATTATTAGGTTTGATTTTAAAATTTTAAATTAAAGGAGATAAAGCAATAAAATATCTAAAACTAGATCAATAAGATATGTGTGAACAATATCTAGAAAAAGGTTATAACACCCCAAGCTTCCACGATATGCTTTGTTTTTAAATAATTCAATAGTGTGCGACGTATGCAACACCGAGTTCAAGCGCACCACGACCTATCAAACCAGCCATTTAAAAAGAGTTCATGAATATTATTAACCAACTTTGAGTTATATATATATATTTAATCTAATTTTAACATTCATATTTTGTATTTATTGTACATAATATAAGGAAAAATTCATTTTTAAGATAAAACATGTATTTTTTAATAAAATGCAGTTTTTTAACCTTTTAATAGTGAACCATTTTTAAATACAATATTTGAAACTTTTATATATCCAATTTTAAAAAATTAATTATTATTTATAATAGGGAAATAAAAATTTATTTTGGATAATTTTTGGTACTTTTCAGATAACTTTCACATTTCGATGAATAGTGAAAATTCTAAAATTTAATTGCAATTTTTTAATTGGAATAATTTTAAAATAAAATTATAATTATGGGTGGTTTTAAAGTATAATTAGATTACATTTTTATCATTTAACATAATTAGGGTCACTGGATGTAATTTCAAATTAAATTGGATATAAACACAAGTCAATCTTTTGATAGTTTTCACTTCTTAAAAACCTGATTTCTTGTTTTGACAACATGAATTAATTTTAATTTAATTTCTTCCAATTATGTGTTTTGAATTTGAAAAATTATATTCTATGTTTGGAATATTAAGGTACAAACTGTGTAAATATTTTTCTTTTTTTTTGAAATTATGAATTGTAACTTCAGTAATTATTTTTATTTACCGTGGTTAATGGGTAAATCAGGTAATTAAGTGTAAAAAATAATATTATAATAATATAATAATATCTTAACACATATTATAACCATATTATATTATATAGTTCTGAAAATTGGAATATTTGGGTATATCTTGGGACTCCATATATCCACTTGGGTGTGATAATGACATGATATAAGAATTAATTTAAAGTAAAGATAATTATAATATAAACATATATATTTTACTAAATATTTTTTAATATAGGGTTATATGAATAATTTATATGTCTAAAATAGTAATTATAAAGATAAAAATATTTTCTATATCCTGGTATTTTATTTATATTTTTAAAAAATTAGATAAATAAATTTATTTATGACACATTTATGATGTAGTGATAACCTCATTAATGAATGATTGAAATAAATTAATTTATAAATATCAAAATAAACTTAATTTTAACATTTTGATGTCATAAAATAATTTTATAGATTAAATGGACATATTAGTGATGTGTTAATTTCTTTTTTTTGAAGAAATAAAGTTTTTACAACTTCAACAATAATTAATTACAAAATAGTGTCAAAATTTACATAAATGAGTTTTAAAAATAAATACTATTTTATTAAATGATATAAAAATCCAAAAAATATAATGTTTGGCCAAAAAAAATGGATAATGAATCAAATTTCATAAACAACCCTCTTTAGGTTATCTTGTCATTTTATAGTAAGGATATTAACCATGTAGTATAAAAATACATGAGGACATGGTAAGAGTTATAATGTTTGACTAATAATTCATACCAAAAGATAAGGATAATTTTATGTCCTAAAAATGTCTAAAACGTATTGGCTGAGATAATTTCTACCCATACTCATATTATCATCTAAATAAATCAATTTTAAGATAGTATAAACCGAAAACCATTTTATAATAAATTAATATTTGACATTTTTCCTAAAGTGCCCCTCACCTCTCTTATAAAAGGGTACCTCCTTTTCTATTTAATTCACTCCTAAAAATACCATTGTCTCATCCAAAGAGTCCCAAAATATCCTCAAAATATCTCTAAATTTATACTAGAGTAAACAATTTGTACATAAAGACAACTGATGGAGTCCTTTTGTGCAAATAAAAAGGAGACACCCGAAGAATTGGTAATCATTTTATCCCTTCTGTCAAAGTTCATTTCTCCATGTACTTACTCTTACTGAGTTGTTACCGTACTAAAATAATATCCCCAGAATCCATTATATGATGACATGTTTTTATGATTATGGGAAAACCATATTCTTATTTTTACCTATATTTTGAAAAAAAAATACCACCATGTGTTCGTAAGTATGACTTAACGTCTCCACATCGGGGTGTAATTTTTTTTCATGTACACTTTATTTATATGGGTCTAATGATAAATATAATGGATTTAAATAAAAAATATCGCATGATATAGTTTCTATGAAATTCATATTCCATCCAATTCCACACCATTTAACCATTAATGAAATGATACCATCGCTCGTGCGTACGTACACCTTACCGTCTCCACGACGCGATGAGACTCATCTTCCATATTCCCCAATCAAGAATGGTTTTATGAATAAATATTACTAATAATTATGAAATACGTGAAATAATAATTCTACTAGGATTATATATAAATATAAATATATACATATAGGTTATTCACCTACTTCAGTACGATTGGAAAATGGAAACAATGTTCATGCGTACATACGACCTACCTTCTCAATGAATGGTGTATTCTATTTCAAATATCTATTTACTATATATATTTATATTTATTAAATATAAATCATACTATACATTTTCAAAGTAATTAAATCATTATCTAAGTAATATTATCATGAATACAAGTCCAGACATGTATGATAAACAATGTGATTATTACTCAAAATGTTGTATTAACTAGGAATTGCTAATAAATGGGTATTTTAAAGTTACAGGAAAATCATATTTGATATCATAAATATTATTGTGATTCTATTTTTTTTAATAATATGTTTAAACACATTCTATATGAGTTTCAGACACGTATGGAGAGTATCAGACCTAAGGTAAGGGTTAATTCCTCAATCTCATTATTATATGAGATTTCTTATGTATAAGTATTTAATGGGAGATACTTATCATCCATGTCCACGTTTCATAAAAATGTTTTCAAATTTAATTTTTTATGGTTTTATGGAAGGGAATATTCAACTATATCACCATTTTAAATTTTTTAATGATTTATGTTTTTAAATATTTTTAATTAATGTCAATGTTTTCAAAATAATTTAAGTGATTTATTTATATGGACATGATTATTTTAAAATTTTAATTCCTTCAAAAAGTATAAAAGTTTTATATGAAACTTTGGTTAAAAAACCTCTATTAAATGAATTTCTTTATATATTGTGTGAATTTTAAAAAATATCATGAAAAAGGGATATTTCTATCAAATAATTTTATTGATTATTTTCAACTATGTCAAAATATTTTATTGGATATTATTCTTGATTGGGGTTGGTTTATTATAATACAATATTTCATATTTTATTGAATAAGTTATGATATGTTTGAATTTGGATGTTATATTTTTATACCATTGATGGTTTATGGTTAATGTATTGACATTTCGCATATTAGTTTAAATTTGAATGTTTATGTTGTGTTTCACCCTTTTCATATGAGGAATGAATTGAACTTAGTAAGTGAAGGGTGGGGCCTACTATATCCCCTAGATGCATCAGTAGGTATCATGATAAAAACCAGTGTCTTAGCACACGGCCTAGAAAAAATATTTTTGAATGGTCTTGGCACAAGCCCTTGATGTAGTAGTCATTATCTATGACATTATGCATTCTCTCATTATGAAATTAGTTATTAAATGTGATTATTCCAAAGGTATAGTATCCAAGTTTATTCTTATATGATAATGTTTGATTTATTTTTTCAATATTAGGTTCAGGTTTTGGTTTATAAGGATACTGTTTTTGTTGTACATCTTGCCTTAAAAGTTTATAGCTTTCCCTGATTTATTTACCCTTACAGGGCATCTGAGCTTAGCTCTTTTTATGTTTTATTTTCCCTGGATGGAAAATAGTCTATTATGATCTATATAAATAATTAAACAAGGGGAATAATGGTATTATCAAAGAATTATCGATGATGAATTTAAAGATAGAAATTTTTATGTTAAGTTATTGTATGTAATATATTTTCCAAGACTGCTAAAATGATCGATCCATTGGGATTGAATTCCATGTAATCATGCCATTATATTAAAATAATGCACCGGCTATGGTCTTCTAGGTTCAGGTCATTAGAGTTGGTATCAGATGAATTTTAATAATAACCTTGGAATTAGATTTTGAATACATAGATTAGGGCTCATAAAACTACGATAGACTTTGTGGATAAGTAGAGAAGAACCCCCAAGATGTTTTTGTAACGTAGGGATTTTGTGGATATTCCAAGTAGTACGTCCTTGTCTAGATACTACATGTGAGCGTTGTTGTGGAATAGATGTACTATGTGGTGAAAAATATGACAAGGTGTTCTGGTCTTGACTCTGGGTAACCTAGTACACAACAACATGCCTTACTGAACACATGGGTTGACACGTCGGAGGGATATTCTTAGGATAATTTATATTTACTTTAGAAACCATTATAAAGGATTTACGAGTAAAAATGTTATAAAATGAACCATATTTATTTTTATAGATTATATATACATAAAATTTTTAATTAAGGTTATGTATTTTACTAGTTTGGAATTATTCATTATGATTCATAACCTAATCTAGTGTATTCAATTATTTCTAAATAGAGCATTGTGGAAGAAATGGAAATCGTATCAATGCGTGTAATCCAAATAGGGATTTTCCCTTATGAATGATTATGATAATGGAGATGGTGACACAACTGGTAGTAAACAACTTATAACCATACTCAGACATATGACTTAAGTAATGAATAATAACCTTACCCGTGTGGGGAATCCGGATCCTCAACATGGAGGATCAATGTTAGACCACTTCATGAGACAACAAACTCTAACATTTAATGGGACTGCAAATCCTTTTGTAGCCGAGCAGTGGATAAGTTCCATTGAGAAAATATTTCTTTCTTTGGGATGTAACAAAAGGGAATGGGTTTTCATGGCTGTCTATCATCTCTTAGGAGATGTGGATCAAAAACAGTCATTACTTCAAAACACAAAGGAGGATGAAGAAGTGGGAAATATAGATTTTATGGAGTTTAAAGAAATTTTTCTAGAGAAATGCTTTCCTTGCAAATAAAGAGATGATATAGGAATACAATTTCTAAGCCTGAGGCAAAAGGAGGATGGTAATGTTAAAAATTATGAGGCTAACTTCACAAGGTAACAAGCTCGGTGACAAACTACATACATAACCCAATTATAAAAATTGATTGATTATTTTATGGGTTTAAACCTTTCCTCGGATGGGCATTGGTCTCACAATATTTCTAATCGTACGAAGATATCGTCTCTTGTGCTATTAAGAGAGAAAAATAATTCTTTTAGTCTTATGACATTAAAGTAACGAATGAGGAGAAGATAATGGTGGAGTAAGAGACAGATAAAAGGAAAAATGAAAAAAAAGGATTTTCCCTTATGTGATAATACTGGGATGAAACACCCTGGTACTTGCCTAAAAGGAACGAGAGTTTTTTACAAATGTGGGAAAAAAGGTCACCAGGCTCATGATTTTAAAGGAATGATTGATGGTGTGTAATGTATTAATTGTAATGACAAGGGAAATTCTCAAATTAATTTCCAAATCATCAAGGAATTATATCTTAGAAAAATAAAATGGATCAAGGTGAAGCTAATGTGGTTACTATAGTCGAAGTAGAATAATTAATATATTTGTGTTTTTGGTTTCATGAATTATATTTTGGTTATAAGATGAATATGATATATATAAGGATTGTACTGTAGTAATTTTTTGTTTAGTTATGGCTTTAATAGGATTAAGGAAATCATATATTCATAATGTGAAAATAATAAAAACATGACATTTTTTGTGGAATCTAATGTTACAATTGGTTTTGGAAATTTTAATACCTTTTAGATAAATATTAAACAGATGTATTTTGGATTACTCTAAAGGTTGTAATAGATTAATTCGAACATTGGATAATATTTTTTAATGTTAAACCATTTATTAATGTTATTTTTTTAATGTCTTAATACTATAATTTTAGAAAAAGGAAAACCTATAGGTCAGGTGATAACCCTTCGCTTCGGAAAAAGCTATGGGAATTAAACCCACAATTGAAGTGCAACAAGGATTTATTATGTTCCAATAGCCTACAGGAAGTCCCTAGTTATTATAAAATAGTTTTCTTCATTTAAATGGTATATTTTTATATTTTAAAACTTATACGACTGAGATATATAGAATATTTTTGAGTTTTATCTTTTGAATAGAAAGATGAGTTTTTTTGTAGGAATTAGTTAGATGATAAAAATATACATATAAATTAAGTATGCTTCTTTGTGTTCTTAGTAAATGAATTAAATTAATTATACAAAACTAGGAAAATGATTATAAAACTAAAAATAAAATTTTAGTACTTTCTTTGGTGATGAATGAAATGGTCCCTTAAGATCATAACTAATTTATAATTTTCTGGTAGTTAAATTTTTCTTAATAATATTCTCTGTCACTCTCCATCATACTTTTATGATTTTTTTCTCTCCCATATCCATGTTTTCCTACATATAACCCTAATATGTGATATTTTTGGTAACCTTTATACTTACCTTTCTTTATTTTAAAATAGAGTTCTCATTAATCCATTTTTCAATGTGGAATTTTAAATAAGATATTTTTAAAATATCAAACCCATAGTTTTCATTATTGAGATTAAATTTTCAGGATGATATTTATTTAATGAGTGTATAATTTAACACCCCAAGCTTCCACATCGCACTTTATTTTTAAATAATTCAATATCATGCAACATACGCGACACCGAGTTCAAGCACACCATGAACTGTCAAACTAGCCATTTAAAAAGAGTTTATGAATATTATTAACCACATTTTGAATTTTATATATATCCCATACATTTTTAGAATTAATATTTTTTGTTTATTATACATAATATAAGGATAAAATTATTTTTTAGATAAAGGAAGTTTTTTTCTTCAGAAAATGATGTTGTCCAGCCTTTTAATGGAAAACCAATTTTATATACAATGTTTTACACTTTTATATATCCAAATTGAAAAAATTAAAATATTTTTTAGAAAAGGGATATACAAATTTAGTTTCGATAAATTTTTGGTACTTTTCTAATAACTTTCTTATTTTAATTAAGAGTGAAAATATAAAATTTTAATTGAAAACAACTTTTTTAATCAAAATAAATTTAAGTGTTAAATTATACCTTTGTGTGGTTTTAATGTATTATTAGATTAATTTTTTACTATTTAATATAGTTTATGTCATTGGATGTAATTTCACATTTAAATTGGGCATAAACACATGTCAATATTTTGATAATTTTTACTTCTTAAAAAACTGCTTTCTTGTTTTAACCACGATAATTAATTTTGAATTAATTTTTTCCAATTTTGTACCTTGAATTTGGAAAAATTGATTCCATATATGAAATCAGAGGGTAAAAATTTTATAAATACTTACCTTTTATTTTTGGACATTATGAATAGTAACTTCAGTAATTATTTTTATTTACCTTGGTTAATGGGTAAATCAGGTAAATAAGGATAAAAAATAATATTATAACAATATAAAACTACCCTAACAGGTGTTATAATCATATTTTATGATATATGTCTGACCTTGGAAATCCTTGGGTTGATTTTGGGACCCCATGGAGCTACTTGGGTGTGATAATGAAATGATATAAGAGTTAATTTAAAGTTAAGATAATTATAACATAAACGTATAACTTTTTCTAAACCTATTTTGATATATTGTTATAAAACTAATGTATATGTCTAAAAATATTCATTATAAATTTAAAAATATTTCTTAGATAATGGTATTTTATTTATAATTTTTATTCATTAGATAAATATATTTATTTATGATGCATTTATGATGTAGTGATTACCTCATTAATGAAAGATTCAAATAAATGAATTTATAATTATAAAAATAAATTTAATTTTAACAATTTTATGTCATCCAAAAATTTTATGTAAGAAATGGAAATATTAGGGACAAGTTAATTCCTTTTTTAAGGAATCGATTTGTCCTGAATCTAACAAAAATCAATTACTAAATAGTGTCACAATTGACATAAATGAGTTTTTAAAACAAATACTATTTTATTAAATGATATAAAAATCCTAAAAATATAATGTTTAAAAAAATAACTTGGATAATGATAAAAATTCCATAAGTTATCCTATTTAGGTTCTCTTGGTATTTTATTGTAATGATATTAACCATATAGTATAAAAATACAAGAGGACATGATAAGAGTTAAACTGTTTAACTAATGGTAAATCCTAAACAATAAAGATAGGTTAATGAACTAAACATGTATAAAACCTATTAGTTGAGATGATTGTGAATAATAGTCATAATATCATCCAAACAAATCAATTTTTAGCAATTATAAACTGAAAATATTTTTATAATAAAATAATATTTCATGTTTTTCTAAATTTCCCATCATCTCTCTTATAAAAAGGAACCTCCTTTTCTCTTTAATTCACACCTATAAATACCTATTTTTCGTCCAAAACCTACCCAAATATCCCCCTAACTTCCATATATTCATTATATAATCACATATTTTTGAATAAATCGAGCTTAAGGATAACGTTTTTTCAAATCAAAAGGAGACACTCGAAGAAGAGGTAATCGTTTTATCCCTTCTTTCAAAGGTCATTTCTTATTCAACTTCCTCTTACTAAGTTTTTAACATGATAAAATAATAAATATAGGATATAATATATTATGAGATTTTTTAAGATTATGGGACAATCATATTCCTCCATTTTCCCATACTATAAAGAACAATACCTCCATGTGTGTGTACGTACGACTTACCGTCTCCATGGCTTGGTGTAAATTGTTTTTCATGTACACATTATTTATATGAGTATAATGATGAATATAATGGATTTAATTAAAAAATATAACATGATAATTTTTTTAAAATTAATATTCAATCAAATTCCATACCATTTTACCATTAATGAAATGATACCATCACTCGGGCGTACGTTCAGCTTACCGTCTTTAGGAAGCGATGAGACTCATCTTCCATGTCCCCCATCCAAGAATTATTAGAAGAATAAATATTAATAATAATTATGAAATATGGACCTAATAATGATATTGGGATGATATATATATATATATATATATTTACACTTATACATATATTTCATTCACTTCCATATGACACGAAAATGGAAACAATGTTCATGGGTACGTAAGACGACCATCTCCATAAACGGTGTATTCAAATTCATATATATTTATTATATATAAATAATATTATACCATTTGGATGTAATTAAATCAGTATCTAAGTAATATTACCATTAATATCAAGTCAAAACACGTACGATAAACAAAGCAATTATTACCCAAAATGATGCATTAACTTGAAATTGTTAATAAAAGGGTAATATAAAGTATTAAAAGAATCATATTTGATATCATAAATATTATTATGATTCTTATATAAGTTATTAATATGTTTAAACTCATTATACAGGAGTTTCAGACACACACAGAGTGTATCGTTCCAACAATAAGGGTTAATTACTCAATCTCATTATTTTCCGAGATTTGTTATGTGTAAGTATCTACATAGGAATATTTTTAATTCATGTCCATGTTTCATAAAAATGATTCCAAAAGGAATATTTTAATGTTTTATAGAAGGGAATATTTCACTTTATCATTATTTTTAATTTTTAAATCATTTATTATTCTAAATATTTTTAATTAATGTCCATGTTTTCAAAATTATTTAAGGTATTTATTTATATAGACATGATTGTTTTAAAATGTTAATTACTTTTAAAAGTTTAGAAGTGGTATAAGAAACTTTTATTCAAAAATATTTATTAAATGAATTCCTTAATAAATTGTGAGACCTTAAAATGATTTCTGGAAAATGGGATATTTCACTCAAAGATTTTTATTGAATATTTTCAATTATGTAGACATCCATTATTGAATAATATTATTGATTTAGGTTGATTTATTATAATAAAATATTCCATATTTTACTAAATAAGTTATGATATATTTGACCAAGGGTGTGTTATTTTTATACCATTCATGGTTTATGGTTAAAGTATTGACATTTTGTATGCTTGTTTTAATATGAATGTTTATGTTATGTTTCACCCTTTTCATATGAGGAATGCATTGGATGTAGTATGTGACATGTGTCGACCTATATAGAGAATCCATTCATTTATATGTCTAATGTGACAGACTAGTGTCTTGGAACAAGGCCTTAACAGAATATTTGTGAAAGGTCTTGGTAGAAGGCCTTGTAGTAATAGTTATTATCCCCAACATTATGAACTCTCCCATTACGAAATTAGTTATTACATGTAATTATTAAATTAGTTCAATATACATGTTCATGTTTATATGGGAATGATTTATTTTTTATATTATGTTGATGTTTTTATTAAAAAGGCTTCTGTATTTATTATACATCATTCCTTAAAAGTTTATAGCTTCCACGTAATTATTTTCCCTTACTGAGCATCTGAGCTCATGACTTTTTATGTTTTATTTTCCAAGGATGGAAAGAAGTGTATGATTATTGATATTAAGGATTAAACTAGGGAAGTAATGGAATTATCAAGAAATTATATATGTGTATTTTATGGTAGAAATTGTAATGTTACGTTCTTGTATATAGTCTATTTTTCAAAACTGCTAAACTGATCTGTCCTTTCAGACTTTATTACTTATAATCACACCAATTTATTAATATAATGCATCTGATATGGTCATCGGGGGTTGGGGTGTCAGAGTTAGTATCTGAGGATGTTTAGCTACAACCCTGGAATTATAATTAGAAAACATATATTATTAATCATAACCCTAAGATATAATTCAAGGATAAGTATAGAAGAACCCATGGAATTTGGGTATAATTGTGATTGTGGGGATATTTCATGACGTACTGTCACGACCCGTCCTCAGGGCCTGTGCCGTGACTACCCCAAGCCCGCCTTCCATAGGCCAGGGGCTCGCGACGAGCACCAAGGCGTAAATTTCCGATAAAAAGGGAAGGCATTGCATTTGTAAAGTAAACAAACACCACAGAGCAAGCAAGCATTAGAAGTAAACACTAAGTAAAAGCTGGGTACAATAGTAAGTGCGGAAAAAGTAAGTGGGCCAGTATACAAACCCAAACTAAAAGTAAAGTACAACTGGAAGGGAAAACAACAACTGAAAAGTAAAGCTGCAACGCCGAGCTGTCCACTGGAAATCCCACCTGAAGGGTGAGTACAGATAGTCTCCTCTACTCCTCGGGTCCAGCCGACCGCTCTGAGTACGTCCCGTCCAGTGGTCCACCTCCAGGTACTGTTCTGCTCCGCAAGCCTCAACCATGATCAGTGCTGTCCGTCGTCTACAACCAACACAACGTAGTGCGAGCATATCCCGTGCAGGGGTGAGTATAAGCTACTCATTAGGGACCCCGAGACCCCATAAGGTCTCCCAAAATCCACAAAGGATAATCCAAAAAGAAAAGATGCAATCACAAAGTAACATCCGACACTACTTAGGTATATTCCCATACATATACCTAAGTCCTCAATTCTCGTTCGGCTCCAACATCCGAGCCCAAGTACAACCCAGTCCACACAGGAAAGGAAAACGTAAATCCACACAGGATAACACAACACAATCCACTTAGGAAAGAAAAACAGGATTCATCTCACACAGGTATACTTCTTCATATAACGATAGAGATGATCAGATATATCCACTGATTCATCTAAGCTGTCAGACCCACAAAGGATCGATAGGTACTAACCCCCGCAATGACCCACAAAGGATCTGACCCACAAAGGATTGATAGGTAACTAACCCCCGCAAAGACCCACATAGGATCGGACCCACACAGGATCTGTAGGCGCTGGCTCACACAGAACCGCTGAGCGCTGACCCACACAGGATCAGACCCACACAGAACTGGTAGCACTGATCCACATAGGACCACTGAGTGCTGTAGTGGTCGCCGTCGAATCAACTGAGGATCTCTGTATAATTGTCGTAGTAGTAGCAGTCGGAGCTAGCTCTAGGGTTCCCGCACACAGCAAGCTCGTTCGGGAGGGTCCGCTCCATGAGCTGAGAGTCCGATACATCAACTGACACATAGTCCAGAGTTGATGTATCCAAAAGTTCCGTATCGTCAACAGGAACTCAACGTCGCAGACGGCGCGTCAATCGGACGCCCGGTCTGAGAGTTATTGTTTTTTTTGACCCAGGGGCCCGGTTGGTTTTTAAGGAAAAACCAACCCGACCATACTCCACCTGCATCCAAAACTCGGTCGGAGTAATCCAAAAGATCGGTCTCACTAAGAGGAAACCAACAAAGTCGATGACACGTCAATCGGACGTCCGGAGCTTAAGATATGAGCGTTTCTGCTCCAAGGGCCCGGTTGGTTTCGTGTACGAACCAACCCGGACGAACACAAAGCATTCCAAAACCTTGAGCGCGATATACTAAAACGATCGTCTCGATCCAAGTATTGCATCGCAACTGACGGTGAATCGATCGGAGGCCCATAACACATGTTATGGGCGTCCGACCGGAAAAGATTCGGTATTAAGGGGTTCGGGCCCGGTCCGACCCGGCCCAATACCCCCAGGGTCGACCTGAACCGGGTTCGGGTCCAGCCCGGCCGATGCGGCCCGACCCAATACCCCCAGGGTCGACCTGAACCAGGTTCGGGTCCGGCCCGGCCGGTGCGGCCCGACCTGGACCGGCCTGGGAGCAGCCCTGCCGGGCGGACCAACCGGGCAGCCGAACCGGCCTGGGCGCAGCGCGCCCAGCGCGCTGGTCAGGTGCTCGGCCAAACTGCCGAGCCGTTTGGAGTGGGGGGATCCTGCCCCAATGGTTTGTAACCGCGGACCCCCTTAATGGGGGCCCCTCAGCTGGCCGGCCGGGGGTTTGAACCCACGGGTTTCCCCTTGTCTGGCCGGCCGGTCTCTGCCGCCACGGGACCGGCGACGGCCGGTCCCCTCCCTGCTTCGACACCAGCGGCCCGGAACCAGCCGCCGGTCACCCTGCTCCGCCGTGGCCCGGAACTGTCCACGGTTTTGGTTCATCCAGCATGGCGCGATAGCGCCGCGCCCCTCCATCGTGGCCCTGCTCTGGCCGTGGTGTCTTTGGTTTTCTCCGACGCGGCGCGATGGCGCCGCGACTTGGTTCAATTTCATGGCGCGGCGTGACGGCGCCACACATTACTTGCCGCACGATCCCTCGTGGTGCGACGGAACCACGCCATTCTCGTTCCAACCACATTAGAAACAATAACATGGATAAGGGAGGAGGGTCGGCCATGTTTGTGCGGTCCTAACCCCTCTCGTTAATCGATAGCAATTGGTCGTAATTTCACGAAGAACGACAAGGTAGTAATCAAGATCAAAATAAATAAATAAACCCCTACCTCTTTCGAGCTTGAGCGGTGGTTTTTCGAACGAGGATTCGTCGCGGGAAGAGACGTCATGGAATAAGACATCGACGACGTCGCGGTACATGGCGTCGCGTAATCGGTTTCCGAGAACTTGACGTTCTTCATCAGAGACCGATGTATTCTTCGCATTCTTCGTCAAAGACGAAGAAGTTCCTCAAGTCCGTTGGCTTTTCTCCCAAAGTTCACACAACAAGGTTCCAAACACAAATAAAATAAGTTCATCCCTTATTTTATTAACATAACATAAAATTTTGAATTTCAAGATTTTGAATTAATTCCACATAATTAATTCATGACAAGTTGTCATCCTTAATGGTGAGTTGGCAGGGTTTAAGAATGTGAAGGGGTTGGGTTCATGTGGGCCCGACCACCCTCATAACCTCCCTTGGGAAGTTGGGTAGTTACCCAACTTCCACCCAAAGCTTAAACCACTTAAAGTAAAAATAAAATTGTTGCATAAATTTTATTTTACCTTCCACATAAATTAACAACTTCTCTCGTGTAAACGCAACTCCGGAAATGGCGTTCCTAAGCAATTACTGGTGCTACGGTTCCATCGGTGCCCTCGGAATATGATTCCGAGCACTGGTTCAAAAGTTAGAAATTCCCGCTCGTTCGTTCACTGAACGTACTCGAGCTAAACTTCAGATAGAAATTCCGGGCACACCAGGCCTCGGAATCAAGTGCCTCCGAAAACTGCATTCTTGTAAAATTCCAAAGAAAATTAAGAAAAAATTTTCCTTGAATTTTACGGGTCTTTACATTACTCCCACCTCAGGGATTTATTTCCGCGTAAAGATATATCATAATCTGGGGAAACAAATATGGGTACTGAGCATGCATCTGAGCCTCCCACTCCCAAGTGCTCTCCTGGAGGTTCCTATGCTGCCATCTGATTCGCACTAGAGGAATTGACCGTCCACATAGGACCCACTCCTGTCGATTCTCGATCTCCACTAGGACCTCCGTAAAAGTCGCCCCATCATCAATGTCTAGCTTTCCATGGTCAATTATTTGTGTCGGGTCATGCACGTATCTCCTCAGCTGAGATACATGGAAGACGTCGTGCACCCGGTGCAACTGAGGTGGTAGAGCCAGGCGATAAGCCACCTCGCCAATCCTGCTGAGGACCTGGAATGGTCCGATGAAGCGTGGAGATAACTTTCAGCCTCGGCCAAATCTCCGTAATCCATGTCGAGGTGAGACACGCAAGAAGACGTGGTCACCATCCTCGAACTCTAGTGGCCTCCACCTCCTGTCAGCATAAGACTTCTGCTGGCTCTGAGCTGTCCTCATCCTCTCCTAGATGACCTGGACCTTCTCTGTCGTGGCCTGGACCATCTTCGATCCCACAAGTGCTGACTCCCCATGGTCTGTCCAGCATAAAGGAGATCTGTAAGGTCGGCCGTACAACGCCTCATATAGTTCCATCCCGATGGTGGAGTGGTAACTATTGTTGTACGCAAACTCCACCAAGGGTAGGTGGTACTCCCAGCTGTGACCAAAGTCGAGGACACATGTGTGGAGCATTTCCTTGAGAGTCTAAATGGCTCTCTCCATCTGACCATCTGTCTGAGGGTGAAAGGCAGTGCTCAGACGTAGCTGCGTCCCGAATGACTCCTACAACCCATTCCAAAGCCGAGAAGTAAAGTGAGCATCTCGATCGGAGACGATAGATGATGGAAAACCGTGAAGCCTTACAATCCCATGAACGTAGATACGTCCCAAGCTCTCCACTGAGCCCTGCTCTCTGATGGGTAAGAAGTGATCCGACTTGGTGAGTCGGTCGACAATCACCCAAATGGAGTTGTGACCTCTGGAAGTTTGTGGAAGTGCAGTCACGATGTCCATAGATATGCTGTCCCACTTCCACACCAGGACCTCCAAGGGCTGTACCAAGCCTACTGGTACCTGGTGCTCTGCCTTCACCTGCTGGTAGGTGAGGCATAGAGAAATGAACTTTGCCACAACCTTCTTCATGCCCGGCCACCAGTGCTATTGTCTGAGATCCTGGTATATCTTCGCCACTACAGGATGTACCGCCAAAGGAGAAGTGTGAAACTCCCTTAGCACCTCCTCCTGTAAAGAAACTGGTACCAAGGTACGTCCTCTGAAAAGGACGTCGTGATCTACTCCAATGGAGAAACCATCAAGTGCCTGCCCTGAGGATATCTGTGCACGCCGCGTCTCACAGTCAGCGTCCCCATGCTATGCCTCTCTGACCCGCTGCAGTAGTGGAGGAGTGACTGTGAGAGACTGAAGGAAGGCTGGACCATGTCTATCCACGAAGAATATCTGCAAAGTGACTAGCTGTTCTGTTGCCTCCTCAAGTAGATGAATGCCCGTCCTCCTGCTGAGAGCATCGGCTACCACGTTCCCCTTCCCAGGAGTATAGACTATCTCAAATTCATATTCCTGGAGGAACTCGAGCCATCGCCGCTATCTCAGATTTAGGTCCTTCTGAGAGAAGATGTATCTGAGACTCTGATGGTCAGAAAAGACTGTAAAGCGCTCTCCCATCAGGTAGTGTTGCCATGTCTTTAGAGTGAAGACCACTGCTGATAACTCCAGGTCTTGAGTGGCATAGTTCTACTCATGCGGCCTCAACTGATGTGATCTATAGGCGATCACGGCCGGCTCCTGCCTCAGGACACATCCGAGTATGGTCCCTGATGCATCACAGCAGACTACAAACCCTACTCCCTCCTCAGGAAACCTCAAGATAGGTGCACTGGTCAATCTCTGTCTCAGTTCCTGGAAGCTCTGCTGACATCTATCTGACCACACAAAGGGTTTCCACTTCTTCGTCAAAGTTGAGAGTGGTGCCACAACTCTGGAGAAGTCTGGCACAAATCTCCAGTAGTATCCAGCTAGTCCCAAGAAACTTCGCACCTCCGTCACGCTCCTGGGTGGCTCCCAAGCTAGCACTTCCTCGATCTTCGCAGGATCCACTACAACTCCCGCCTCAGAGATGAAGTGTCCCAAGAAGTGGACCTCACGTATCCAGAACTAACACTTCGAGAGCTTTCCATAAAGCTGGTGCTCTCAGAGTGTGTCTAGTATAACCCGCAAGTGGTAGGCGTGCTCCTCCTCAGTCGTCGAGTATATCAAAATGTCTTCGATGAAGACCACGACAAATCGATCGAGGTATGGATGAATGATCCTATTCATGAGGGCCATGAACACTGCTGGAGCATTGGTTATGACGAATGTCATAACCAAGAACTCATAGTGGCCATACCGATACCTGAAGGCTGTCTTCTACACGTCCTCGTCTCGAACTCTGAGCTGATGATAACCTGACCTGAGGTCTATCTTCGAGAACCACCGTGTTCCCTTGAGCTGATCGAAGAGGTCATCATTCCTCGGTAGTGTATACTTGTTCCTCACTGTCACCTGGTTTAGGCGAGGATAGTCGACACAAAGTCGCAAGCTCCCATCCACCTTCTTGGCGAACAAAATCGGGGAAGCCCATGGTGAAACACTGGGTCAGATGAACCCCTTGCCCTGCAAGTCCTCCAACTATACCCGTAGCTCTCGAAGCTCAGCGGGGGCCATCCGATATGATGGAGTTGATATCGGGGCTGTCCCGAGGTACAGGTCGATATAAAAGTCTACCTCTCTGTGAGGAGGTAGCCCTGGGATGTCGTCAGGTAAAACATCCGCATACTGATCCACCACTGCAGGAAAATCAGGACTCTGCACATCAATTGATCCTAGGATGAGGCTAGCCAACTAGTGAGTGATGGGCTGTCCTCTCCTCTGCGGAAGTCCATCTTGTGCTGCGAAGGATCCCTTCTCACCGGTGAAGGTGAACCTACTCCCGTCGGTGCGTAAACATCACACCTTGTGCCTAAAACAGTCAATCTATGCATGGACTGTAGATAACCAATCCATGCCCAAGATAACGTCGTAAGGCCTCGACACCGCTACAAGAAGATCCCAGCCGAAGCTCTCACCTCCTAGAGTAAGCTCACACTGCCAGCACCAGTGCATAATCGTCGAGTCTGCTCCCGTAGGAGTCTCTAGCTATAAGGATTGAGCCAACGGCTCTGTCAGAATCTCCGAGCTCCAAACAAGGGCAGCGGCTATGAAAGAATGACTCGCTCCTATGTCTATAAGTACAAAAACAAGGGTGGAATAGACATAGATAGTACCTAGAATCATCTCAGGTGCGCCGTGGTCGTAGGACTCTGCTGCCTGGAGCTGTGCCTATCTCTGCCCGCCAGCTCCCTGTGGTCGGGGTGGACCTCCTGGTGGTGGTGGTGGTAGAGCCTCAAAGCGTCTCCCACCACCTACTACTCGGCCAGCTCCTCTGCCTCATCCACTTACTCCCTGCGGACCGCCACAGTCGACCCTATGCCTCTGCCTGGGTGGCCCCTCAACTGTCTGCTGCTCCTCGGCACGGCGGGTCAGGCAGTCCCGAGCCATGTGGCCCTGCCCGCCGCATGAGTAGCACTTCCTGCCTCTCGAAAGACTGGCTCTGGGCTATGTGCCCTGCACTGCTGAGCTAGTGTCCTGAGCTCGTCTGCCTGAGGGTCTGTTCTGCCTGGACCCATGAGTCATCCGTCGACTGCCTGCTGCAGAAGACTCTGCTACATGCCACCCTGCGGTGGGGCTCGGCGCTGATGAAGGCTCAGCAAGAAAGCTCTCGATCAAAATGGGTCGCTCCTATACTCCTGCCTGAGTCGGAATGATGAGGGAGATTAGCGATGCCCTGATCTCATGCCTCAATTCCTGCTCAAAGGTCCGGGCCCGAAAGAATGAGTCCCGTACCATGTTTGTCGAGTAGTGTGAGAGATCGATAAATCTCGCCGAGTACTGGGCGACTGTCAAGCTGCCCTGCCACAGCTGAAGAAGATCCTCGAAGCGCACAACACGGAGGGTGGCTGGGATGAACTCCGAGCAGAAGAGGATATCAAAGTCCGTCCAGAGGAGAGATGCCTCATCGTGCACCTAGAGCATCAAGCTCCACCATTGGGCCACTACCACGTGTAGTAGGCTCACTGTGAGGATCACCATGAGGTCTGCTGGTGTCCTCACTAACCGAAAAACTCGTACAACTACCTCCAGCCAGTCCTTGGTGGCCTGAGGGTTCGTCTCCGTACGGAACCTGGGTGGTTGTTGGCGCTGAAACTCATGCAGTTCACTAAGGCGACGTGCATCGTCAGCGGCTGGGGCTGGAAGCATCAGTGGCTCGGCGGGTAGAGGTACCGCCGGTGCCTCAACTTTCAAAGGGCCCTACACTGAGGCCTCATCGTTCGGTGGACTGTCGTCACACACAACTCTCGGAACCCTAGCTAGCTGCCGTCGTGGGGCCATCCTGAAAAGGAAACATGTGCGCCACGGTGAGAACAATATACCAGGTGAGCTGACACAAAGTAATCACAAATAAAACTTGAAACACACATGCAATCAATGTTTTCATGCATTAAGTCGGAAATCAGAAGTCAGGGTCCTAGTGTACGGATACGTCGGCCACCGCACCAACACTGGACTCCCTGGACTGATAACCACACCCAATACGCTTAACACTATTGCTTCACATAGAAAAGATCAGAGTCCCATGTTCTGTGGTAGAACCGAACTCCTCTGATACCAATTTGTCACGACCCATCCTAGGGGCCCGTGCCGTGACTACCCCAAGCCCGCCTTCCATAGGCCAGGGTGTGGCGACTAGCACCAAGGCATAAATTTCTGATAAAAAGGGAAGGCATTGCCTTTGTAAAGTAAATAAACACCACAGAGCAAGCAAGTAGTAGAAGTAAACACTAAATAAAAGCTGGGTACAACAGTAAGTGCGGAAAAAGTAAGTGGGCCAGTATACAAACCCGAACTGAAAGTAAAGTACAACTGGAAGGGAAAACATCAACTGAAAAGTAAAGCTGAAACGCCGATCTATCCACTGGAAATCCCACCTAAAGGGTGAGTACATATGGCCTCCTCTGCTCCTTGGGTCCAGCCGAACGCTCCAAGTACGTCCCGTCCAGTGGTCCACCTCCAGGTACCGTCCTGCTCCGCATGCCTCAACCATGATCAGCGCTGTCCGTCGTCTGCAACCAACACAACGTAGTGCGGGCATAGCCCGTGCAGGGGTGAGTATAAGTTACTCAGTAGGGACCCCGAGACCCCCTAAGGTCTCCCAAAATCCACAAAGGATAATCCACAAAGGAAAGATGAATTCACAAAGTAACATCCAACACTGCTTAGGTATATGCCCATACATATACCTAAGTCATCAATTCTCGTTCGGCTCCAACATCCGAGCCCAAGTACAACCCAGTCCACACAGGAAAGAAAAACGTAAATCCACACAGGATAACACAACACAATCCACTTAGGAAAGCAAAACAGGATTCAGCTCACACATGTATACTTCTTCATATGACGATAGAGATGATTAGATATATCCCCTGATTCATCTAAGCCGTCGGACCCACAAAGGATCGATAGGTACTAACCCCCGCAATGACCCACAAAGGATCTGACCCACAAAGGATCGATAGGTAACTAACCCTCCTAAAGACCAACACATGATCAGACCCACACAGGATCTGTAGGAATTGGCTCACATAGATCTGCTGAGCACTGACCCACACAGAATCGGGCCCACACAGGATCGGTAGCACTGATCCACATAGGATCACTGAGTGCTGTAGTCGTCACCATCGAATCCACTGAGGATCTCTATACAGTCGTCGTAGTAGTCGCAGTCTCAGCCAGCTTTAGGGTTCCCGCACACAGCAAGCTCGTTCGGGAGGGTCCGCTCCACGAGCCGAGAGGATGATACATCAACTGACACATAATCCAGAGTTGATGTATGCAAAAGTTCCGTATCGTCAACAGGAACTCAACGTCGCAGACGTCGCGTCAATCAGACGCCCGGTCTGAGAGTTATTGGCTTTTTCGTCCCAGGGGTCCGGTTGGTTTTTAAGGGAAAACCAACCCAACCATACTCCACCTACGTCCAAACCTCGGGCAGAGTAAGCCAAAAGATCCATCTCACTAAGAGGAAACCAACAAAGTCAATGGCATGTCAATCGGATGTCCGGAGCTTAAGATATGAGTGTTTCTGCTCCGAGGGCCCGGTTGGTTTCATTTACGAACCAACCAGGCCAAACCCAAATTATTCCAAAACCTTGAGAATGATATACCAAAACGACCGTCTCGATTTAAGGATCGCATCGCAACTGACGGTGCATCGATCGGAGGCCCATAGCAAAAGTTATGGGCATCCGACCGGAAAAGATTCCGTATTAAGGGGTTCGGGCCCGGTCCGACCCGACCTGATACCCCTAGGGTCGACCCGAACCGGGTGGACCCGAACCTGGTTCGGGTCCGGCCCACTTGGGCACAGCATGGCCCGGCCGGCGCGGCGCGTCCTGGCAGACCGGCCAGGCAGCCGGCCCGGCCTGGGCACAGCGCGCCCAGCGCGCTGGTCAGGCGTTCGGCCAAACGGCCGAGTCGTTTAGAGTGGGGGGGGGGGGGGGGGGGCGCCTACCCCCCTGGTTTGTAACTGCGTCCCCCCTTAATGGGGGCCGCTCAGCTGGCCGGCCAGGGGTTTGAACCCCCGACTTTCCCCTTGTCCGGCCGGCCCGCCCCGGTCGGTCGGTTTCTGCCGCCACGGGACCGGCGACGGTCGGTCCCCTCCCTGCTCCGACACCGGCGGCCCGGAACCGGCCACGGTTTTGGTTCGTCTGGCACGGCGCGACGGCGCCGCCCCCCTCCGTCGCGGCCCCACTCTGGCCGCGGTGTCTTCGGTTTTCTCCGACGCTGCGCGACGACACCATGACTTGGTTCAATTTCACGGCGCGGCATGACGGCGCCACACATTACTTGCCCCACGATCCCACGCGGTGCGACGACACCGCGCCATTCCCGTTCCAACCACATTAGAAACAGTAACATAGATAAGGGAGGAGGGTCGACCGTGTTTGTGCGGTCCGACCCCCTCTTGTTAATCGATAGCAATTGGTCATAATTTCACGAAGAACGACAAGGTAGTAATCAAGAACAAAATAAATAAATAAACCCCTACCTCATGTGAGCTTGAATGGAGGTTCGTCGAATGAGGATTCGTCGCGGGAAGAGACGTCACAGAAGAAGACGTCGATAGCGTCGCGGTACACAGCGTCATGTAATCGGTTTCTGAGAACTCGACGTTCTTCATCAGAGACCGATGTGTTCTTCGCGTTCTTCGTCGAAGACGAAGAAGTTCCTCAAGTCCCTTAGATTTTCTCCCAAACTTCACACATCAAGGTTCCAACCAAAAATAAAATAAGTTCATCTCTTATTTTTTTAACATAACATAAACTTTTGAATTTCAAGAGTTTGAATTAATTCCACTTAATTAATTCATGAAAAGTTGTCATCCTTAATGGTGAGTTGGGGGGGGGGGTTTAAGAATGTGAAGGGGTGGGGTTCGTGTGGGCCCCACCACCCTCATAACCTACCTTGGTAAGTTGGGTAGTTACCCAACTTCTACCAAAATCTTAAACCACTTAATATAAAAATAAAATTGTTGCATAAATTTTATTTTACCTTCCACATAAATTAACAACTTATCTCATGTAAACGCAACTCCGGAAATGGCGTTCCTAAGCAATTACTGGCGCTACGGTTCCATCGGTGCCCTTGGAATTCGATTCTGAGCACTAGTTCAAAAGTTGGAAATTACCGCTCGTTCGTTCACTGAACGTACCTAAGCTAAACTTCGGATAGAAATTCCGGGAACACCGGGCCTCAGAATCAAGTGCCGCCAGAAACTGCGTTCTTGTAAAATCCCAAAGAAAATTAAGAAAAAAATTCCCTTGATTTTTATGGGTATTTACATGTACATCGCTGTCCAGATTATACATGTGAATG